>JBAJNP010000512.1:0-91146 GCA_036877545.1 Yasuhikotakia modesta
TTTACTTTAGCTCTAGCGCTATCTAGCACCAGTCCGCAACTTAAAAATTCGCCCAAAACACGTTAGTCTAACTTTCCCCCTTCCGCGTTCGTGCATGTGCGCGACTTTTCTTTCGTTTGTGGAGCAGTTTGCGGGCGAAGCGAATTTTTTAAGCTTATGTATTTTCTTCCACCCCTCCCAGTTCACTGGGGTTCATGTCTGCAGGCTGCCTGTGTCAAAGCCATGGTCGGTCACCTGAAGTTCAGGGTTTTATGCAGCCATTCATTGCAGACGGTCTGCGATCAATAACGCACAAAGGCGAAAAGCGTTTTTCTATCGCGTCGAAAACGCATACGATGGTAATATTGTGGCTTCTGCTGCATTGCACTGGTTGAGGTTGACCACATTGCTAATAACGACATTTGTTCATTTGACCCGGTGTAACTGGATGTTAGGATTGTGCTTTTATCAGCTTGTCTAGAGGGGTGTAGTTGCATGTGCTGGCCGCTAGAGGGGACTTGATGTAACGTGTGTGTGGAAGACATCGATCACAGGAATTGGTGAAATTTGGCACGGTGGCGCTTTAAGCGCACAAAAGTACAGTATGCATGAGCGGCGGGTCACAATGCTGCCTTTATGTGGGGTACCATTCAACAGCTCGTATTTGGCTTTTAGAAGTGATGTATGTTTTTCTTTTGTGAGTTTGGTGGTCTCTGGAATTTGGAATGGAAAATATTTCTGCATGCATTTTAGCTGCATTAACAAAAGGTAGAAGGCTTGGTTTTAATTACATTAGAATGCATTACATTTATTACTGCTAAAATGCAAGTTATTTCTTAATAGAAACTTGGTATTGTATTGCTATGTGTAACACTTTCATATCTCCTTTCATATACCTTTGACTTTCATATCTCGTATCTTCCAGTCAGTGTTTATCATGGTATCTTAAATGCTTGAATATTTTAAATGTCACTGCAAATTTTCTGTGGCACTAAAATTACTCATTCAGCAAAAGCATATCTGAGGTTTAGTGGCACCCCACACATCCCTCCCATACAGTCATAGAGAAGTGATGTTACACACACTTCAGCTTTATATCTGTACTTCCTGTCGTGCTTTGACACTTGTGATTGGAGAGTGAGAGACAAGAACAATACTTTATCAAAATGTATCTTTTTATTGTATGTATTTGTATTTTAGTATTATGCATTATTTAAATAATAAGCCTGTTTACCAAGTTCAGGACAATGTGATATTTTGTGTTAAAACTGTTTGTTTATTTAGTTGGTAAATAGTTCATGTCTGGTATTTTTTTTCTAAGTTACCATTTCTAGGTAAAAAAAGGCTATGTTTGTGAAAGTGTATCTTTAACGTCCCTTTCTTAAGAGTATATAACTTATAATACATGTCTGGTGTTGTTATCATCAGTTGCAGTTTCTATGAAAAGGCTTTCTGTGTGAAAGCATATATGTATTTTACTTCCTTTTCTTAAGAATATCTAGCTAAATTCATGAGTATTTACGTCATGATGTGCGTGGGTCTGGACTCGCAAGAGGGCATTAAGGCCTTGATACAGTCAGATGATCTTCTTGACAGTTAAATATGACCTTTGGCTTTAGTGCTACAACGAAATCCACTGTGATTACAAAACTATGCCCTTTATAACACTGATATGAACTTCTTTTTCTAGAACATATACATTTCATTCAAACTGCAGGTCACAGTTCACCAGGCGTTCTGGAAATTAATCCAGAGAAGGGAGCCTAGGTTAAAATGTCTCTTCCTTGTTAAGCTGTTTTTGTCGGATTTCTTCTCCGAGGTGTAGAGGTCGACCGAGTTACCTCTTCTTTTTTGCCTCCTCTGTTCTTTGTCTTATTCGTAGGCCACCATTTTGTGGAAGTACATAGCCTGTATCATTCTTTCACCCTGACCTTTGCCATCAGCTAAAATGTCTCCCAATGGGAGCCAGCCATTTCCATTATACACACATGATCTTTAAGGTTATCTGCATTTGCAAATGGAGGAATTGGAGCATTGCATGGATTTCAGCTCTCCATTACAGACCGGTGGCAGAGTGTGTGTGACTGGGTGACTCTCCGCCTTACCGTAATGGTGGGTCACTGGCTCCTTTCCACTCATCTATGATTATAATGACCTTGGCTGGGCCGGGGCTTGAAAACATTGAATTAAGGGGAAAGGAAAATGAGGGGAGGTTTCCATTTCGCTCTTGGCATCTGATTTGTAAGGAAAATCTGCCAAGAACGCCATCCCTCCTCCTCTTCTTTGTCCCCCCGCCCACCAACTTGATCAGGCTGTCTCACCGGTGTCTGCCCATTTGAGCTCAAGCGAGTAATGATACACAGGCTTTCCTCTCAGAAATGAATTAAAGGGCAGGGGAAGGGTGGTGGAGACTGTTCTGAACAAGTGCTTACACAGAACGTGGCTTTAGCCAGATATACTGAACCAGAACATTTAGATTAATTTGGCTAGCAGGTTTTGTGCCTTTCATCACAGGTGTGTATTGTAGCTGTGAATGCCCTGTCAGATGCACTGTGGTGACATCATTAAAAATAACTTCTGTAGAATGACTTTATAGCTGTGTGTGGAAGATTTGAGTGGAAGATTCATGTTTATAGATGTATAATTCGTTATTAAAGGCCGTAGGGTGTATTTTTATAACAACCACACACTAAGCAGTAAGAGTGGGTTTGCCCATGTGATAGTACTGTGAGGGTTTTGACAGCTAACAGAAAAAACAGTCTGAGATCTCTTTGTTGACCAGAGAGCTTGAAACCAACTTGTCCAACCGTTAACAGTTAAGCGAACACGCTCACGTGGTAGTATTTTTTTCAGTAAGTATGGGTCGCACCTTTTGTCTGCTTGCTATATGAGGCACTACAGACTTCGAATGAAAAAAGTTCAATCCCTCACCCAGCAAAGTTTCAATCAAAGCCTGTGTAGAATAAAAGTGCCTGAACTGGGTAACGATTTTCCGCATGTTGACAAGTCACAACATGGAGATCTACAGCTCGAGAGCAGCCCTTTGGCTAGTGGCGGCCCAGCACTGAGTAATAACCATCTCATTGCAGCCATTCTGTTGGCAGAGGTTCATAAGGAACAGCTCGCTGGTTCAGCTGGGGAAAGGGTGGGTGGTGGGCACAGGGGACTGCTGGAGAGCTCCAGGCGCTTTGCTGTGTTGTTATACCACACAACTGGATCCATCCCCTCCAGGACAGACCTTTAACAGGCAGCTGACGCTGGGCCGTGCTGCATGAGGGATCGAAGCGTCAGGTCTGACACAGGCCAAGCTGCAGAGCTATGCCAAATAGTGGCTTGATTTATGAGTCAGTACTTTGTATCTGTCTTAAGACGAGATGAGGCTTACTGGGCAAAAGCAAAGAGCAGTCTGTGTAGTAGATTGGGAATGAGAGGAGGCTGTTTCTAAATGCTGTTTCTAAATCTTAAAGCCAGTCAGATCTTCTGCTTAAAGCTGTATTCACATTAAAAACATTTTTAGCACTGGGGGTCTTCAGATCGCTGCACTATGGCCCCCTTGTAGATGTTCCTGCTACCAGATGCCTTAACCTTATTGGTGGGCCTGATCACAAATGAAATGTATTTCTAGTAAAATTAAGATTGTATTTTGACAATTATTTTTGTTACTTTATTGTCTTAAAAAAAAAGCAATGTAGACAATAGTATACCTGTGTGTGTGAGAGGTGTCTTGAAAAGTCAGTTTGTTTTTTTGTATGTAAATTTAAATAGTACTTGTTAAAAAAGTGAATGTCAATAACTTGCTTTACTTATTAACGTAAACTTTACTTTACTTAGCTTTACTTATTTTACATTTTTACACTGTGTGTGTGTGAGAGAGAGAAATCTATACTGTATATGCATACACGCACGTGCACACACACATTGCAGCAGTGTATGTCTCATAACTACAATTATGATATGGTTTCTTTCTTAACATTTATATGTGTGGGCAGAGATAAATCATATAGACCAGTGCAATTGGCTTGTCTACACTTGACTACATTATGTCACTCGCAGTAGATCACATGTAATTTAACATGTAACTTTATCTGTCACCTTATTGGTGCAGTTTTGTTCATTTTGCATAAACGTTTCTTAACGTTAATATTGTGCTGCCAATGAGTGCTGACACTAGAAATTGAGAGTGAATAAGATTGAAAATGAATTAATCAAGTACAAACCAAGACATAGTGGTGTACGCCAAGAGATGCTTTCCAAACAATGCAAAAGCCTGAAATAAAATGGAGTGAACAGTTTTTTTCCTGCACCTTAAAATGGACTCCAGATGGCCACCTTTATTAAATGCGTTCATCTTTAATATATCGTACCCAAGCCTGATCAGTTCTTTAATCATTAAGCTGCTTGATGGTTATTGTTGGGAAAAACCGATTCCACTGAAAAATGGCATAGCTTGACTAGACTCGGTTTCAAATGTTGAACTAGACAATTTACACTCGCTGAGTTGCTCACCATTATGGGACGATCATAATCATAGTAATTACACAACAATAATAATGATGGTAATTGCCATCATTGTCATCATTAGCATTGAGATATTGGCACGTCAGTGTAGTTTCAAAATGAACTGATACATTTCAAATCAGTTTATACATTTGACTGAATTTCCTTGAGTTTGTAATGCCTAGATTAAACATTGTATACATTAATGCACATTAATTAAAATTCAGTCAAATTCCAGTGTAGTTTTTCTCCTAGCACAAGGCTAATTTCACCTGTGTCATGTCTGTAAGATAGAATACAGTGTCCAGCTCAGAGAGCGCAAGCATGTTAATGAGTTTAACTAGCGGACTAACAGCTGTGCTCCAAGGGTTTTTCTGGAGACGGGGCTGTTTTATAGCTGAGAAGATTAAAAGTGCCAGGAAGGAAACAGACACAGAGTAGTGGCACCCTGAGGTATTGACAACCTCCAAGGGAAACGGTATATCATCGGCAAGCGCGAGGTGTTTGGCTGCTTTACAAAGGCGAGATATTATATTCATGATGTGAAGTCATCTCTGTGAAAGCTATTGTCACTGTCTTACGCTGATTTACGAGGCTTAAAACGTAGGTGAGTGCCTAAGACCTGCTCAGCCCCTTGTGTAAAAAATGTCCTTCGCATTTGTAGATGACTTCACAGTATGTTTGATTACTGGCGACCTTGATGCGAGACTCTTGTATTTGTGTTTTCTTGTTACAATGAGGATGGTAGCTGTATTAGGATTGGTTGGAGGAGTCTATCCAGATCTGTATGTTCATGAGGGGCTAAGGTAATAACTGCACTTATCTAGTAGCGAGATTCCATGGGGACATGCAACCAATATTACATTGACATCTGGGGCAGGATATGATAATATTGCGATTAGGTATGTCTAATATGTAGTTATTCAGAACTGTGATGTATTGCAACCTTTTTCGCCACTTGGGTCTCTTTCGCCTGTGCTGTTTGTCAGTGCTTTGCATAATTTTATTCTTGGCACATTCTAAGTTTGGAAAAGTTTTTTTTTTTGTGTGTTGGTTTAATGCTACAGTATGTTTCACATTCTTAAAATTCAAAGTTTAAATTTAAATGTTTTTTCTGCATTGTGTGTATATATATATATACCCAGTAACCCAGTAATTCTAAATCTAGGCTAACAACTGAAAAGTTGTAGGTTTGTGCCCCATCAGCTATTACCATTTGCCCTTCAGCAAAAGCACTGAACTTGTGGTTGCTCTGAGGAAAGAGATTTTTATCTGCAATAAGTTAAGTTTACTTTTTCTCTTTGAATTAAGGGGCAGTTAAAAGAACTTATCTAGAGAAAAAGCTAGATAAGTCAAAATACCGCCACTGCTGATTGGCTGTTATCAGTTTTATCAACTGTATACAATTATGCATTTCTTTTTGTTGCATGTACAGGTTAAAACTTATTTATACCAGAGCATTTTCTGTTGTAGTTCTCATATGGCACGTACAGTGGACTTTGAACTTTGTTTTTCTCATACTTTCTAGAAGCTGTAAGTCACACTCATGTTTTTGTGAGTACTGTTTACCCTTGCAGATATTTAGCTGTCTTCTATGCAGTGAGTCTTAAGCTAGACTCTAAGGTTAGGCACAAAATGCTGGCTTGGTGTGCTCTCTAAAGGCACCGTTATGGTTGTCATAGTGATTGTATTTTTTTGCGATCATTTGTCACCGGGATACTGTGGGGTTGAATTAGATTCACCTGGTTACACTGACTTGAAGCATGAGAAGAGGGGAAAGGTGAACAACTCTTCCTGTTTACTCCTTTGACGTGCCAGATTTTCAGTCATACGAGGGTGCTGTTGTTATCTGGCTTGTACGTCTACCTTTTGAAAACCGAGATGGGTATCAGCGTGACATAGCGCTAGCACTGAACAATGTGGTGGTAACTATCGGCTGCCCTGGCCACCGTTTAACATGGAGATTGGAAAAAAAGAATCAGCTTCTATCCTTCAGGACCTGCATGTAAATGATGTTAGCCTCTCCTGCTGTGCCTCAGCTCTATCCCCCACTCTGCTCTCAATCTCTAATGGCTACAAAACTGCCTCCCCCCATTCTTGAGGAAGGAACCGGGACCAATCCTGATTAGTGCCCTTGTCTTGAGTGACAGGCTTGGATCCAAGCAGGCAGTGCCGTGGGCGCCACTGCCAAGCTGCTGTCAACCCGGTATCACTGTAAAAAAGCCATTCCTTTTCTTCTGCTGCCCCAACCGCACACATACCTCCTCCACTCTCTCACACACCCCCTCATATTCTCTCTCTCTCTCTCTCTCTCTCTCTCTCTCTCTTTCTCTCTCTTTGTCTCTCTCTCTCTCTATTTCTGGGTGGCTTGCTAGTCAAGCTTGGCTGCATCCTTTGCCTGAGCTGCTGGGACAAAGTGTGATTTACAGTAGTTGGAGAGTTTCCCTGTCAGCTCTAACCTGGGTGCATGCTGTCTATCTGAGTAGGCGGCAGCAATGCTGTAGCAACAGCATATTGTGGTATTAGCGTCACAGCACCTAGATGAATCCACCCCTGCTTCCTGTCCCCAATGGTGTGCACACTGAGCATTACTTATCTCGTTTTTTGGGGTGGGTGCTGCAGGCATACCGAACCATCTATTATCCTTTCGCTCCATTGTTTTTCATTATTTGTTGTTCTAGTAGAACGTAAGATCTTCAAGCCCGTTGAGCTTTGGGCTACATGCCCCACTTTCATGGCCTTAAAGAAACATCATCACTGTGTAGCGGAACTCATTAATTACAATCTCAGTGCTTCTCGAAGATTCACCAACTGGGTTAGTTAGTTTTTGAAGATACATCTAAGATTGCTAGTCCAGGCGTTCTTGTTTTTGTTCAGCCTCTAAAAATGGTAGTTGGGGGAAATAAACAAGAGTGCAAAAGGGCGCTTCATCTACAAGGAGGAATTTTTAGAGGTCTGGAAGCCAAGGCTGTCTTGATCTCTTCCAAGAACACATCTCCTTCCTGTTTCACCTCTGGCAGCCTTCCCAACGTGCCCACAGACCACTGAGGCCATGTGGAAAACACACAGATGGTAATATGTAGTCTACTTTGCTAATACATGCTGATGACGGCCTGTGCTAATGTGGAAGATTGTAGGCGAGTATTCGTTTTTTAAGAGTGCCAGATTTTAGGAATGGAAATCGCTATTAATCACACAATGAAAATACAATACTTGGTTTACAAAATGATGCTTGTTGTGGGACTTTTTATATGTTAGTATTAAAAATTATTGTGGTGTTTTATTGTGTCAAGATGTTTATGTTAAAATACTAATTTGCATATCAAATTTTGTTTTTAAATACTGCCTTGTCATCTTGATTTTGAAAAAAAAAAGGCTTCAGTGTTTTCATATGAGACAAAGAAACTGTAAAAGTGACACATGTAGATGAAAAGGAGTGTGAAAAGTGACTGCGGTTATATGTTGAATGTTGTGTGACACTTTGAATGACACTTTGTACTGCTTAAAGACAACTTTCAGATCAAAACAACTGTAAATGTTGTAAAAAAAGGATGTTATGTGTATTATCACTCATATCATGTGATGTACATACACCTAAATCTGTAAACTGGGCCTAAAGATAAAGTTAGTTTTCAGGTTTGTTTTCGGTGTATAGAGTTTTTGTTTAGTATTAATGCTGTAAGGTGCTTTGTTTATGAGTTGTTGTTGTTCATTGTGGAATGAGATCTCTATTGTAAGTCTTGGATTTTATTTAATAATTTTATGTCTCGTATGAGTAATTAAGATATATTGCTACTTTCAGCTAGATTGATAGCCCATTTTTCTTCAGATATGGACTGCAGCCATCCTGAGATCATGCTAATTAACAAAATTACATCCCACCTCTGGTTTCTGCGCTAGTGACTCATGACGATGTGCGGCTGGTGGCGTTAGCATTACGTCCTTCCCACCATATTGTTGGCCGCCGGCTAACAAGGTAGCGCTGACCGTTGTAAGGGCTCGTTAGCATCGCCCGCGCCATTGGCAACCCCCACCAGGGCAGAGTTGGACACTTAATTACTGCCACCAAATTTATCTCTCCTCCAAATATCATACCACCCGCCACCCATAAACGCCATTGGCACTTCCTCGTACAGTCCACAGAGAATGCTGGGAAACTATAGTTGCCAAAGTGGTGGTTAGTTAGCTCATAACATTCAATAGCCACACTCGCTACGAGGCACTGCAATATCTCTGATAGCGTTAAAGCCATTCGACCCGAGCCTCTCATGCGAGACTGCGTGAGTGTGTCTTTTCATTGGCATCAGTGGAATATTGATGGCTCCACCCCAGCTTAATCGACTAATGGCCTTTCCGTCTCTCTCTCGCTTTGCTGAAGCAGACACCCTCCCACCCAGCAGAGCCTCTCAGTGCCCTTTCTTCGACCTCTGGGTCAGTCAGGCCGATTTTTATGCCCGGCTGAGTTGCAGAATAGCCTCAGTGTATTGGTAGGCAACCCTAAGCAAGTCATGTGGCTGCTGGCTCTAATAGAGAACACCCCTGTGCTCCTCCTCGCCCTATTGGTTTATTGTATCTCACAGTTGAGATATTGTGGAATTAACTGTATGTGTACAAAGGGCTGGTGTTCAAATGGTTCTCTAGAATTATTTACTGGCGATCCACTATGTCAGAGACCAAAAAGGGAATTGGCACAGTGCGATACACATTTTTACATGTTCTGTCATTGTTTTTTAAATGTTCCAAATGTAAATAAATGGCAGAGTTTGAAAATTTGTGCAAACAATTTCAGTTGCTTTCAGAATGTTATATTCTATAGCAATGTGGTAAATAGAAAAATTCTTAATTGGTGGTTCTGTTGCCAGTTTAACTGCTTAGACTTAGTCATTTGTTTTTTTTCCTTCAAGACTTTTAAGTCAGTTATGTAAAGAGGTAGATTGGTTTAATTGGAATTTGAAAATTAAGACTGTTAAGCCCCAATTGCTAGCTGGTCTTAAGACACAGTCCTAAGTTTAGGCAACTGGCTTGTGGTTCCCAGCCTGTGGTTTACAGCTGTGGCTGACTGGACCACCTAGAACCTGTTGGCAGATGTTACAACTGCATCATTTGACAGCAATAGCATGTAGTTCTATTAATATATCATTGAGGGCATATTAGGAGTCAAGACACATTTTATTTTGTGATGTTATTAACTTGACCTGTACTGTACAAGCGCTTGTATCCTCAAACCCACCACCATTATTAGCTTCTAGCAGTTCTAGCAGGTAACTTTGCATGGGCAGACAGACAGCAACCGATGTAAGAGGGGGTGGTGAAGTGTAGCACAGAAGAAAATGAATTAGCTGTTAGATCACAAGAGCAGAAGAGCGCACACAATCCCATGAAACACTTCATTGTTTCTGAGAACTCACCAGCAGGTGAGGTTGAATCTTTTGTGATTGTATATTGAAGGATTAATGGTGCATAAGTACAAGGTTTGTGAAATTAATAAACATGTTACAGTTTAAATGAAATCTACAACTTCAGTCACTCATATTTTCATTGTATCACAGTTGTAAATAAACAAGACTATGTAGTCGTGTGCAAACATCTGCTGTATGCTATGTTAACAAATACTAGGTATATTGTAAAATAAACGCATTTAACTGTAATGTACTGTATTTTTTGTTATTATACACAACTTCAGAGGAAGAAATACAAACCAAGCGATAGACTTTGATGTTGTTGGTGTGAATGGGGTTTAATGTATAAAAGAGAGGTTGCATTTGGACATTGAGGAGACACTATGTTGCTGGTATTATCTTGCCTGTTGTATTCAGGGTTTGTAGTCAAAGGGTCACATCTCAAGCGCAACTTAACCACAAAAGACTCAGATCTGGACCAAATAGCGTCTAAGCTGTTTTTTCACATTTGTGCCGTCAAATAAATCTCAGAAAAGCAGAAAGACAGTGTCTTGTCCCAAACTGTTGGCCTGTTGCCATGCGATACTTTTGTCATATTTGCAGTTAACTAGCAGAGTTTTGTTCCCATGTTTTCAAGTGAAGACGCTGAGTGTGTGTTAGAGGCAGAGGGGGTCTGCTTCAGACAAAACCATGCGGAACTGGGGCCCAAGTCGTGACCTTGGGAAATGTCAGGCCGCCCACGGAGTAGCTTGCCTGTGTCTGCCTCTCTGGTGCAGCGAGGAACAAGAGTGGCGGGGCATAGCGCAACCTAGCGCAACCTAGCTTAACCTAGCGTGGCGAGCACAGGGTTCAGTCCGAGTTTCTGCCACTGCCCCAGAGACCTCCGGTCAACAATCTAGCCATTTCTCACTAACAACATTATGGCTATTACTGCCTGTCCTCCCTGGTGTCACATGGAAATGGGTCATGCCTCACATACTTCACTGTTCTGTTCAGGTGACCGAGAGCTCAGTCTGTGTAACATACCAGCGATGTGTAGCAAACGCTAAAGCTCCCCCTCCCTCTGCCTGTTTTAATGATGAATTATGGGAAGTGAGGAGGAAGATCACACTCACACATGTGCTGGCCAGTATCATCACATTATATCACATTATTTTTGGATAACATGTCAGATCATGATTACAGATTTTCTCAAAAGTGTCAGAGGAGGTCCTGAATTATTTTGTGACGATGAACACATTGAAAATCTATAAATCTAAGTTTTTAATTAAAAACAAAGTTGTAATAAAAAAGGTAGGTTTTGAGAAAGTGTATTTGTGTTCTCATACTAGCATGTAGCAAGACAAAAAAAGGGTCGCAAAACTAATAAAAAAGACACAATCGTTAAGAAACCTAATGGGCAAATAAAAAGCGCATTATCGTTAGCGCACGTCGCCATGAGTGCTGCATAATTTTATATCTACAGCAAAATCATTGCAAATAAATCAGGAATATTCCATATATCATCCCACCGTAGCTTCCACACAAACGCAAACACACACAAATACACTGAACAATATATCAAGCTGTGCGTGTTGGGTTTATGTCTTATTTTCTTTGATTGTACGGGTGATAAAGTGGCTGTGCTGCATTGTTGGTATCATGGTGCACGATCGCACGGGTCGTAGCGGTTGATACCCCTCTGGACCAAAGTAAGCAGTGCTGGCCAGATGTGTGTTGACTGTAATGATCTCTATGGGTCGATGGGATGCCGTTGCCAGGCAACGGCTTTTCCTTTTCCCTGTAAACAGAGAGCTTTACTCACCAGGCTTATGTTGGGGTCAGGAAGGTGGGACCAGCCTTTATGTGTGTGAGCAAAAGTCGAAGAAAAGAAGCTCAAATGAATTTTTTTACTGAACATATTATGCTGTCAGAAGTCCAGGCCTTTTCGTTGCTACCTGTGACTCTTTTTTTTTCTCTTTTGTGACTTTTTTTTCTGCAGTCTTGTGTTAGCAATTAATTTGCTCAGGTAAAAGAAAAAACTCTTACTTGAAGTTTTGACGTCCCCCTCATGCAAGCTTGTTGCTTTTTTGACATGCTCTTGTAGCGGGTTTGTTAATATGTATCAGGAATATTCACATTCTTTGTTCGCCCTTGTCTGGCAAGCTGTAATGTTTTGCTTATGAATATTGATACATGAAATGTATATTAATGACCCTTGGTGACCTTAACCCTATCCTTATTGGCTCCCTGGTGGTATCGGCAGGCTCATGAATATTAATCCAGTTCTGTAACCTCCATTACCCTAATCTTTGCTGTCTAGCCTCCCGGAAGGGCCTGTCACCATGGTAACCCTTTTACTAGACTCCTTTAGAAAAAAGTGGTAAAAAGGAATAAAAAAACAAGATATGCAAGCCTTGTGAGGGAAGCCTCAGAACTGAATTTTATTCCATTGCTCATCTTTTCAGAAAATATTTCTTTTACACCATCCATTTTAGCCCTAATGAGAAAGTCAGTTGGAAAAGGTCAGTGGATGGCTGAAAGGGAAATTCTGTCAGCATTTTGTCCTTACAAATTCATCCCTCAGGATATTACATTTACTAATGCTGTACAGTTATAATTTGTTTAAGACATGATACATTTATATAATACATATTTATCATTTTAAAGAATATAATTAATTAAACATTTTATGTTGTATTGCTAGATAAAGCCACATTTTGTTTAATCATGGATTCTGTTTGTTTGTCACAGATGTGGACACTGTAGAGGATGGAGGACCAGAGAGTGGCTCAGTTGAGGAGGACAGTTGGTTTGGGAATATCTCAGATAGCCCCTCTGAATCGTCTTACGGTGATGTGCAGGATGAGCTGCGGGTTTCTCCGGACAACATCCCCCAACCAGACCACGACACCTCAGCCGAGAGCTCCCTGGGCTGCCCCACGCCGGTTCAGCGTGCCTCCCTTGAGCTGCTGGGCCTGGACGGTGGGGTCCTCTCGACCCAGGACACACTGTCTTCAGTGGTGTCTTCTCTTTACGGAGACTCCAGTCAGGTCCTGGCCAAGCCCCTCAGCAGCAACTTGCGGCGTCTCCTGGAGGCTGGCTCAATGAAGCTGGACAGAGGGGAGCTGACCGGTCGTGGAGCCGGCAGAGGACCGGAGTCGCCCCCTATTAGCTTGGTACTGTCTCCATCTTCACATCATGCACAGCAGCTGAGTGCCCTCGCTAGGAGATTGGCTAACAGCAGCAACAACAGTGGCAATTCTAACTCTGCCTCACCTGCATCTGTAGCGACTGTCAAGCAGGAGCCCTGTGACCTGTTTGGCCCCAGCAATGGCCCTAACTCAGGCAGCAGTGGTTTCGTATGGGTAGGTGTGGCGGATAAATGGTCATCAGCGCCCAGCGGCAGCAGCCTGTCACCAGACTCGGCCATCCAGAAGTTGAAGGCAGCAGCTAACGCCGTGCTCCAGGATAAGAACGCAGTGGCCTCCTCAGCCTCAGTTTCTTCATCCTCCTCTTCCTCATCCTCCTCTTCAGTCACCTCCTCCTCCTCAATAGCAGCCCTGGGAGCTCGCTCTGATGACACGATGCGCTTTGAAGCGTTCGCTTCGCCCTTCAGTCCACAGTCAGCCAGTTCCACGCTGGCTGCTCTCTCAAAGAAAGTGTCTGAAAGGAGTCAGCAGCAGGTGGGCTCATCTGAGCATCAGTCCTCAGCTGGTTCTTTCCTCTCTCTGGTTTCCATGACCTCCTCAGCAGCTCTGCTAAAGGAGGTGGCGGCACGAGCAGCAGGGAACCTTCTGGCTGATAAGAAAGATTCGGCTTTAGTATTGGGAACCACTGAGGATGTCAAGCCCCTGTTAGACAGGAACCAGAAGGTGCCCACCCCAACCCAGACCATAGACCTTCTGCTGCCAACAATCCCCAAGGGACGGGCCAAGCCCAGCAGTCAAGCAGGTAACAGATTGTTCTTAAAATAGATGCAAACAAATTTGTTTAGTTTTTTTAATAGACAATTAATCACATTATTAATTAATAGCATTAATAATGTGATTAAACTGAATCATCTTTGAAAAAAGCTTCATAGAATGAAAATTCTTCAGCATTTTGTCATAAACATCTGGGATAACATAAGCATGAGTAAATTATGGGAAAATTTTCATTCTGGGTTGGAGCTTTAAAGTATGAAGCTCTTTATAAATGCTCTTTAAAAAACATAATAATGATATATGTTGCAAAGCTGTAATATTCCCAGAAGGTTGGATAATATTATATAGCCTGTTTGTCAATACTATCCATAGTGCTAAAATAATAATTAAGAAGCGTTTTTCTCTTTTACTAATTTTCTTATGAATCACGTAACCAGTGACTTGAACCTAAATAATTTATTTCTTTCCAAGGTAACGCTGCCTAAATCTTTGATTGTTCCACCACAGAAGAATGCACTGTGTGGTGATTTAGCAGTGCCATAAGGTCATGCTTCGTCTGTGAGAGGTTGGCTGTTGAATCTGGGAAAGGTCTGTTAGCACAGTGGGAGTTTGCTGGAGTTGGCGGCACGTTCCCAGACCCAGCTCATCTCCCGCGGATGTGCAGCCTGCCAAACGGAGGCCGGCAGTGTATGTGCTCCCTATAGCCCGAACAGTCAGAGACCATCTCAGCAGATTCCCCCGGAATTTAGGTCAGGCTCCGGCACAGCCATCAGATTTTCCATTCAGCACAGACTTGGGATAAAGCGTCTGAGATATAGTTGAGTTTTTGCTAATTCTTAAAGTTCTGTGGCTTGGAATGACTCTCAGGACAGACTTGACATAGGCGCTGACAAACGAGACTAGAGCTGAGAAGGTTGAGAATGGTTGGGGTATGACACACTTTTCTGAGTGCAGACAGAAGAGCCTGGAGTGCTTCAGTGCTTCGTTTGTTTGTTGTGGCGACTAGCAAATTTGATGCTTTGGCTTCTGTTTTCTCATTGCTGCAGAAAAAATACGCTAAGAAATCAGGCCACATTTTGTCTGAAAGGTCAGTTACTCGGCAGCATCCCCCTTTTTTAAAGGTCTGGTATAAATGCAATGTCACGTCTACTAGCGACTAGCAAGAGTGCTGTTATATAAATTATCTGCATGGCTGTTATTTCTTGTAACCTAATACAAAGTAACAGCACTCATGCTCATGTCATATTGTTTAATTATGAAATGTAAATTCTAAATACAACAATAAAACACCTGAATTATCATAACTGAGTTTTTTCTGGCTTGGTAGATTGTCACCAGAAAAAAATTAGTTCGGTGTGAGACAATACTAAATGGGTGGAAAAATTGTGAAAGCAGCTAACAGCTCCTTTTTCTTTCCCTTTATACCAAAGACCTTCAGTCATTGTACCTCACGAGTGGTTTCCACAGTGATCTCTTTGCCGGGAGAGGTTGAGCCACAGATGGTGGTTTATTGTTGCAAATAGGCAGTCTCAAAGTTTTACACCCCGGGTCAATGAATGCCTGAGCGCGGTAATTTCACCAAACACTGATTACCAGATGTTTTTCGAGGAACACGACTGGAATACTTATGAAGCCATCCTGACAGGCCCTCGTAGAATTTGTAATGCAATCATGCCAGCTTCTAATAAGACCAATTAAGCTCTAATGGACACCGGATATGGAGCCAACAACAATAATCGGCTTACTAAAAACATCCTTGTGTTTGGCTTCCTTTGTGAGGAGCGTCTTTGGCATTGATCGGTGTAATCATGGCTCACATTTTTTGTCTCATTCACACGAATAGATGCAAAGATGCCACAAGTGAAAGGCTGTTTAGCCTGTGAAAGGCTGTTTATAGCATTCCTAAGCCATAGCCAATATTCTTTGTAAATACTACAATATTAGTCCCACTTTACGCTTTTGTTTTATATGGTTTTGGTTGTTGCAAAAACTTTGAGTAAAGACAATTTTATGAAGTTTTTAAGTGGAGAGCCTGTTACTAGTATTAGTCACATTGGTACAGATCCTATTTAACTGAATAATCTTCAAAGAATGCCACCATATTAAGAATTTAAATTTGTCTCTCACATTTTTATAAGAGGGAAAATTTGTCTTCTTTTAGTTTTTGATATCAGTCACCAGATTCAACATGAAGTGATTTTTAAGAAACACTGTTGAAAATTAAGTTAACACCCAAACAAACAATTTTGTAAATATTTGCTAGGAGGATTTTTTATGTGTGTAATAAAAAATCGCTTGCACTAGTCCTGGCTGTGTAAATAGGACTCCACAACATTACCCTCTCTTAGCCATCAGCAATGAGGGAATTTAGTAAATATTATGTTTTTTTTGTTTCTTTCAGGTTCTCCTGAAGATGGAGGGAAACCGTTTCAGTGCCCAGTATGTGGTCTGGTTATCAAGAGAAAGAGCTACTGGAAGAGGCATATGGTTATCCACACAGGCTTAAAAAGCCACCAGTGTCCACTTTGTCCATTTCGATGTGCTCGTAAAGACAATCTCAAGTCCCACATGAAGGTGACTTCAGTTGCTGAGAGCACACATGCTTACATCATTCAGTCAATGAGAGCACACATGCTTACATCATTACTCATGAGCAAATATCATAACATGTAGATGTAGAATTCTACATGATGCAGAATTACAAATTTAGCTGTCAGTTATTGAATTGATTAACTACTAGAAAGCAGGGCAGCACAATTATGATACAAATTATAATTGTTGATTAGTTTAATATAATTAGCATAGTTCTGAACTCGTAAACACTTTTGTTCTAATGAATGAACATCTACACTAGATAATGTACAATCAATATTTTCTTTGCACTGTGCCTTGTTGTTAATAAGGAAGCGTTCTTGTTTTGTCACTTATGTATGGTGGGTGTTACAGTGTCTAGAATGCAAGTCAAAGGCGCTACATGTGGAACATCTGAAATAATTCTAAATTATTTACAATTGTTTTGCTCTAAATAATCGATCAACAATATTTTTGTGATTCGCCAAACCATTTATGTGCTCAATGGACACGTCTATGATTGGCTACATTGCTTTGCAAAAAAAAATATGGTTAATAGGAAGCTGTAATTGTAATTTTAGGGTATTTTTGGATAAGTTGTGCAAAAAGTATGAGGACTCATTTTCCCTATGTTTTTTGCTATGTATATCCAGATTTGTGTAATATCTCCTCAGGTTCATCAACACCAGGACCGAGGGGAGACCTTCCAGTGTGAACTCTGCCCTTTCACATCCTCTCGCCACTTTAGCCTCAAGCTGCACATGCGTTGCCATCAGCACTTCCCTCGTCCTGACCTCAAAGTCAAAGAAGAACCCGGCACAGACATTGAAGAGGGCGAGGGCTTGCTCATGGGGGACGGTGGCGATCAGGTCATGAACACAGATGCTTCCACGTCTCCCTCTGCGAGCCAGCCTGACGGACGGTTGCTGGCCTCCCCTGGAGAACCTTCAAACCACGTCCACATTAAGGAGGAACCTCAGGAGAGGGATGTGTCTGTGATGTCTTCCTTCGGCCTGTGTAGAGAACGACCCAGCAGCAGTAGTTCTCTGGATCTGTCTGGGCTCAAGTCCAGTCCACCAGGCCCAGGACCTACTGCGGCCTCGCTCTTCAGCCCAGACATTACCACCAAAACGGCTACAGACCTCCTAATGAAGCTCTCAGGTAGGGATGTTATTCAGAACCTGAATGGCTTTTGTGTCATTTGGTATGTTAATACCCCTACATTTTTTACCGTTGGCTCAAACGCTTTTCTTCACTGACAGTTGCATCATGAATAATAACAATGTTTCAATAATGAGTTTACAGACTAATTTACGTTTACATTTTTTTTAATGGAGTTGTTATGAATCAAAACTAAAATCGTTGCAATTTCTTCATTCCATCTTTCTTTCAGGTAGTAGTTTTACCAGGGTTACAACAGCAATGTGAAGGCGTCAGATTCAAGATTACATAATCCATTTTAATTTATCCAATTCCTTGCGCTTAGTATGACTAAATTGGTAATATAATTAGGTATTGGCTAAGTCAGTAGAATTCGGCTGGCTTGATGGGAAACCAAAGCCAAGATTCAGGACTGTGTTTCTGCATGATTAATATTTAACCTCAGTTATCGCTCCACCATTGAGAGCCTGTTTATTATAGCTCTACTATACCATCTTGCTGCCCAATACTGTCAGACCTTGTTTTTTACTCCTCTTCAGTTTATTTTAAATGCATATTTAAGGATGCCATAAAAATGTCCAAGGGAGCACAGAAAGTGAGTGTCTTATTGACAATGTAGTCCTTGTTAAAGCAGAGTATTCCTATCTCCGGGCTGATGTATTGCCATAAACAAATAAGGACCGTAATACATAAGGTCCTTTTTGAGAAGATAATATTATAGATAATATTATGGTTAACGCACATGCCGATATTGAATCAGTTTGAATTAATGAACTGTTTAGAATTAATGTTCAACAGTTTGGCTTTTTTTATTGTCACTTGTTTATTGTGGTCATCAACATAAACAAAACCCAAACTGGACACCATTAAATATGTTGTTGTTTAGTGGACGGTAAAGGTAATTGTGAGACGGCAACAAGATTGATGTAGGAGGGCTGACCAGGGGTTGCCCAAAAGGTCGGCAATGGGGTCACAGCTCCCGGGCTTAATGCAGAGTAATTAGATTGAGATCACGGCATAGGGAAAAAAGGAAAACCTTCGGAACATTAGATTAATTAAAAATTCATGCATAATTCATAATTAAAAAGGAATCCGTAATTGGAAATGATTAGCGCCCTCAGCTCTGTCGCGTGACCTCTTGCTTGGACGCGCAGGGACTGTTCCAGCTTAGTTAACTTGATCTCCGTCTTGGTGGAACGTGCGGAGTCCACGCTCAACGCACTGCTGCCCCTTTGTTGTCCCATGACACCATGTTCCTACACTCGTAAATAAGCATGTTTAGCTCCCTGAGGATTTAATAGGCTCCTCAAGAACATAAGCCTAGAGTTGAGAGACAGCTGAGATGTTTTCCTGTCAGACAGACAACAGCAACACACCAAGAGATGTGACTTCATTGGTAGAAAGTATGAAGAGTATGAATAGGTTAGGATGGCTAGTTAATGTCTGCTAGTTTATCTGAATAATTTTTTTTGCTTGTAATATTTTGCGTTGACAGTTTGTTAAACAGGATAAATTAAAATGCGTGACCTGAAAAGTGCGCTGTGCTTTAGTGTGCTAAAAATAGTCTAAATTCATCTTTAAAGCACTAAAGTCTTTTGTATCACATTCACTTTAAATAATTAGTAAGACAATTTTTCCATTGCTTTGCTGTGGACAATCTTCTAATTTTTATACGTAATCAGTCTGTTTTTTAGATGGATTATGCATAATATACACAATTCAGGTCTGTGAGGACTATAATTTTGTTCACAAAATATTGTTTTAGACCATTTTAAGTGGTGGTCTAGGTAGACCAGTGTTGTGGTTATTGTATTCTACTTTTTGTTTTTTAAGAGAGCATGTTTTGTTACGAACTGTTAAAGTTTAAAAAAAATGTGCCTTAGGACCATCATGCTCTGTTTTGTTTGCTGGTTTCTGTTTAGCTGTTGTAACTCATAAAAACAGAATAATAGGTCTTGCATAAACACATAATAAATGCATCTGATTGGAGTATGTAGACATAACAAACCAGCCTCACTCCAGATTGCTTCTATAAAACTGTACTGTTATAAATTAATAACTTTTTCTGGTAATGTAAGTGAATGTGGCACTGTGTGCAGATCCATTTCAAAGTAGCATCTTAAATTCTGCTGTTGGTTAAAATCTGCAGTTGTCACAGTAGAAACAAACCAACAAAGGGCAAAAATGAGAAGAGAATTGGAGAACTACAGCGATAGAAATAAGAATAAAGTGAAAAATAGCAGACTAGTGCTTTTAGAGTTCCCCAGGCGAAATACACACATCCTCACACACGAGGTGAACTCTCGCTGACCTCTGACATAATTGGCCTATCATTTCTTTGGACTGCCTGGTTCTCCTCTGAGTTTTAGACCAATCTGCTTTGATTTTCCTCCACGCTGACACAACCGTCAGCCATCTAGTTGGGATACACATTTTGATTTGGAGATGAAAGCCCAGGAAAGCTCTTTGAAATGCAGGTCTCTGCAATGCTTGCTGGACTTAATTCAGTAATGACAGTTCACACATTTTGTTTTCCTCTGTGACAGTGACACTGGGTGTGACTGTGGTCACGGGCAATTAATTGGCTTGTACAATTGTGGGAGGTGTTGAAATCGGGAAAGTGCTGGGATTCGAGTGTGTGCTTTCCATCCCCAGAGTTTCTGTACCTTCCATTCATTTGTCTCTTGTAGTGTCAACTGTAATTTTTCATATGATGTTTTGCCAGCTATTTGGGAGCAGCCCCCTTCTGCATTCAGCCATGTGTGTCTGCACACTCGCTGCTTCCTGTAGCAAAGCCTACCTAGCGTAGCAGACTGTTGGCTGTTGTTGCCCCCTTAACCTGCCACGTTAAGCCATCCTTGGCAAGAGCGGTGACCAGTTGTCAAAGCTGAGAGCAGAGCTGTGTGACAGAGGTGGAAAGCTAATGAAGTGGTCCAATAGTGGGCAGCCGCGACAGACCGAGAGGTGACAGCGGACTGGACAAGAGCCCAACAGAGTGACGAATCAGCCCTCAGAGAGGTGGACAGGAGGCGGAGGCAAAAAAAATAGACTGAGGCCAGGTGATAGCAAAGACAGATGACAGCCTCCCCAGTCAGAGCAGAGATAGACCTCAGTGTTGATGTAACACTGACCGGGTGTTTTAGCCCTTCCTGGAAATGAGAGGAAAGAGAGAGATTTCAGCGGTTTGGTGAACCGTTAAAGAAATAATTCACTGAAATTATAATTTTAAAATTTCTGTCATCATTTACTTGCCCTCATGTCATTTCAGAGCCATGCTGGTTTCTTTTATTTTTGGAATACAGAAAGAGAAATATTAAAGATTGTTTTAATGTTTTACTGTATATTTGTTCAATGCAGTGACAATGAATGGGGACTGAAGCATGTTTAAGCATAAGAAGTTCATCAGTGAACAACAGTGCATAAATACTTGAAAGCTAAGCTTCAGTCTCTGTATATTGTTATTGTGTGGAAAAGTGTAACTAGCACATTGTTTTACACAAGAAAGCCAGTCATTCATGTTTAGAGTAACATGAGGGCAAATAAATAATGATAGACTTTGTATGTGTGGATGATAATTGTGAACGCAATACTTCAATTGGAGAGACTTTTATTAAAGAACTTTTATGCTAAAGATGATGTGATGCCAGGATGAAATTTGAAAGATCAAGATGGGCACCAGGGATTACTCTTTTATGAAAGTCTAATAAAGCAGTCAGTAAACAGAAAGTGCCCATTTTCGGTGAGCTTAATCTTGGTATTTTGGAGACGTTTGAGATTTATGAGGAAAAAAACAAACTTGCCTGGTGGATTAAGCTGATAAATTATTCAGTGCTCACTGTAACATGAATTCGAATGGAAATTTTGCTCTATTTTTAGCCTCAAACCGAAAGGTCAACAGAATGGTGTGACTTTGTATCTCGGCGCTCCCGTCTCAAGCTTGTACTTTTTTTGCATGTCTTCGAATGAGAGGGCGCTTGTGCGTGTTCCGCACGCCCTGTCCCTGTCTGATAGGACACGCGACCCAACACGCTCTTAATTAGAGGATGCCCTTCCAGGTGCTGACCGGGCTACGCGGAGTCCGTCCGCTGACATCTGACTGGTGACATTTACAGCCGGCGCCCCCACACACGCCACCTCGTTCTCTGCCTGCACTCTCCATGTGAAGGTCGCTAACTCTCCCGATAGCTCCCTGCGCTCTTTAGTTTGGGTAGCTGCATCCTGTCCCCCAACCTGGATCTTTGATGCTGTTTAAGATGCACAGCACCATTAATCAGAGTCATTGGAGTGAAGCGCCAGTCTGCTGGTGTAGATTGATGGGGAGGGTCAGCGCTGTGGTGGATGGTGTATGTACATGGTTTTCAGGTGGAGGGAGATCAGATCACTGCTGGGGGGTGTTAGAGACCAAAGGGGTGAGTGATCGCCGCTGATCTGTAAGAGAGATGAAAGGAGGAGCGGTGGGGGTGGAGGCAGGGAAAAGGATGGGCAGGCACTTGCCTGGAAAAGACCGGTTGGAGAGCAGAGGAAATGTAATACAGATATTAGACAGGCAGAACAATTGTAAATGTGTGTCATAGGACTTAAAGTAGATGTAGATTAATGAAAGAAACATTTGGGTTCAATAGAGAGATAATAGGTCTGTGTGTATTAAATAAGATGGTTGTGTGTACATATTGTGAGCTGAATTTGATATAATTATCCATTAGGGACATTTCTGATGTGATCATGTATTAATATAAGCGATATATAAATAATTTTTTTAGCTATAATTATTACTGATGACATTAGTGTTAGTACAGATTCAATCCATGAACAAGACAAGTTGTTGAACTACAATTGAAAACAAATGTGTATGTGTTTGGAAAAAGCCAATGAAGGTCTCTTTTCCTGGCATGGATGGGAAGAAGCCCCATGTCTTAATATTAATTATTCATTGAAGCCTGATTAGAAATGCCCCACTTTTACTACATATTGAGTGAGAAAAGAAATATGTCTTTCATATGAATCCATAAAATGGCCAGTGTTAGTGTTATAATGTTGAAGAAACACCACTAAACATTCATGCCTTATTACAGTCATAAACACACTGTTAGATCTTCACACCAGATTCAAAGGGAACATGGTCCATATTTCCCATAACATTGAAAACTGACTGAAAAAACAGTGGGACTTTTTCATTGGCAGTGCGTTTCAAAGTCACATCATCTCACAGAACTCTGAAAAGACAATTGCTTCTCTCTCCTTGTTCTGTCTTTTTGAAAGCAAGACCGCAAAACTATTTATCATCAATGCAAGCAAATTCACTGAAGGATTTTCAATGAATAATATTGAATGAATAATAACTTCTTAGCTTGATAGCTATCATTTGGTTAATGGAATTTGGGTGAACTATTTCTTCAAGCCATCACGTTAGCAAGAAACCAGGGGAGCCAGAAAATTGTTCATAACCTTTTTTCTTTTGCCTCGTAGCCGCGAACCAGAAGGAGGCCCTAAAGAGTCCATTCTGTGTTAAGGAGGAACCCCAGGCGGAGGAGCCCCTCAGCTCTCAGAGGGGACCCAGCTACAGCTTCTGCCAGGAGGGGGCCTCAGGGGCCAGTAAGCCACAAGAGGAAGGGAGTCCCATGCTGGGCAAGAGCAGCATTCTCAGCCAGGACATTAACGTCAAAGTGGCCTCTGAACTGCTTATAAAGCTCTCAGGTCAGCAGATGTATTTTGGTACTTGTGTTGTTTGGTGCATGTGGTTCATGCATGCTTGCTTAGTGCTTGTATGTAGTATGCTAGTGAGGAAGAACAGATTTAAGTGAGTGGGTTTGTGTTTGAGCATTTATTGTAGTCCACATTTCTTCTGTAAAATGTCGTATTTAGTGTAACCTCAATCTTTAAGTCACCTCAATACTGTAGACACAGGCCTAGGATAACCACCAAGAGATATTTGTACAGTATTCACATCATTCGGCTGCCGGGTCAAAAAAAGCTACATTTTTAGTCGTTTGTGTGAAATCTGTGGTGTTCAGTGGAATATATTAAATATGGTAAAAGACAAACGTGTGAAACAAAAAAGCTACACTCTAACTAATATCTGAAAGCATAATTAAACGAGCTTAAATATTTCAACAGGGCTGTGCATGTGTAGAACTGATGCACAATGATGGGTGTTCCAATAGTGTGGAAATCTGGAGTTCTGAGGGCATAGATTCTATGTGGGCCTGGTGAAAATCTATGACACTCTGTTTTCTTTCTCTCTTTATGGGAGCTTTTACTTTAGCACTCACTTGTGTTGTGGGCTAAAGGAAGAGGGTCAATTTCTTTTCATGTTGTTTAGTCAATGTGCTTTTTATCTTGGCCAGCCCTCTGCCAAAAAAAACCCATTGATTGCTCTTTTGAGCTGTTGGTCCAATCTTTATCTAAACTCTATAATACAGGGGGATCAAAAAATCAGGACTGAGCACTCTGTCACATCCAAGTGTACATTTTGTGTGAAAAAGTGTGCATAGGTGAGTTTAAATGTTGTTGACGTTTAGTTGTAACTCGACAGTAACTGTGAGCAGTCAGAAAATTATAATATTGGAATAATTTGTTTGTGTGGAAACGCAGGGAAATGTCACAATGGCCATCTGTTAATATTTAACTGATCCAGTGAAATATATAGTGAGTGTATCAAGCTACATATGAGACATAATTATGTGATGCTTATACAGCCAGGGCAGGTTTGAAAAGAGAGAGAGAGAGCGAGAGCGAGAGAGCATATTTGATGGGCACCACACACCAGCTGCTGCTGTTCCCTCCCCATGATTCCTTACACTTCAGCGTGACTCTAACTGACTTTAACACAAGATAAAGACAAACTAAAACTAAAGACAATTGTGACTGAGGGTCCAAAATGTTTTGTGATTGGATCATTTGATTCAAATTTGTAAGTTGTTGAATGCATGTGACCACATTGTATGGGTAGTGTAAATGTAGGTTTTAAACTAAAGGTTACACATAGCTTTAAAAGAAAATTGTATGACCAAGAAATTTGGAAAACGTGTGTGTGCGTGCGTGCACGTGCACCCCGTTAGCCCCACAGCCCAATAACACCTTTGTTTGTATTCTAAGGTATAAAAATGAACATTATTTTGATAATGCACATTTTAACTAAAATCAGTTCATGCTGTGGTTGAGAAACAAAACACATTTTCTCTCAGTTCTCTTTAATGAGACACCTGAACCTCACAAGCATTTATAGTTCTGAGGGTAATCATGCACTAACCTTCTAAGAGAAATTAACAGCAAGTGTATTTATAAGTTACAAACCCAGATGGAACAATTACCAAAAGAAAAGTGATTTTCGCTGTGGTAACTAACTCAGTGGTTGAATTAAATTCAGTATGGATCTCCTCTGCTAATGAAATGCACAACAAATTGTGTTTTGTGGCTTGGTTAGTAGAGCATTGCGTTGGAAGCACAAAGGTTGTGGGTTCGATCTGACACATGCTGAAAGTTGTACACTTTAAATCATTAAGTTGGTTTTAAAGCGTCTGTCAAATGTGTAAATGTAAATGGTTGCAGTCAGTTATAATTGTTTGATAGCCATAATTTCTGTTTACTGTTTGCAAAATGCAAAATCTATATTGTGATCCTACGCATAAACCATTTGGGGCTTGTGAACTAGAAGTCTTTTTGACATGCCTTCATTTCTAATTGATCATGTTTGCGCATACAAACACCTTAAGCAGTGAGACGTGAGAAAGGGAGAGAGAACACTTCACTAACACTGTCTTTGAGCGTTTATGTGTGTGTGTAATGCTCAGTGAAAGGTTTCAGTGACTTCCCACATCGGAGAGCTCTGTGTGCTGCCACGAGAGCCTCTTTTTCGCACAACCCACCTCCAGGATGCGTTTTCTCAGCCGCATTCTTTCTTCATCTCCTGAGGCCAGGAACAGGGACCAATTAGCCTGTTTGTTGTCAAGCTGTGAGCAGTTTTACACGACATGGCCTCGCAGATCCATCTCGGCGCGGCCACAGCGGCATGCTGACATGCAACCAAGTGGATCTAAAAAGCTGTGCTCTGCTAGCTCCCGGCTGGGGATCAATGCCATGGAAACAATGACATTGTCTGTGGTCCTTTGTATTTGCGCATGTGATGCAGTGGTGCAGTCTTGAGAGCTCAGTCGGGGGAAGGTTGTCTTAGTCTGACTCATCTGCTCATAACAGCACCGGCCTGCTAAAGGAGGATGTCTTGGCAACCCCTTGCTTTTTCTTAAGGTCAAGTACAAAGGCCATATAGCATCACATGAAATGCAAGGGGGTTATGTGGTATTACGTGTTGATCCTGTAAGAAGCAAGCCATGGGCCATTGTGTGCCTAATCAAGACACTTACCTTCAGGGTTCTACAGTGGGATTGTTCCTTTAATAACATCATAATGACATTGTGTGAAAGTCATGGAAGAAAAATTGCATGATCTTATCCTGTTTGAAATGTTTGTATGGGTAGTCTGTTTGCTGCCTGATTAAAAATGATTGCTATTCTTTTTATGTGATCCCAGTATTATTTAGCATGCTAACTACAGCCCCAGTATGTGCTACGTTGTTGATCAGACACTAATAATGGCTAACTCATGGGCGGATGGATTCATTGGAGAATATTGTCTTGCATGACACTGTTCCTGGTCCTGTGCTGTTTAGATTTATCTGTAAAATAAGACGTTGGAAAGACAATACTGGGATTTTTAGTTGGTGTTACATTATAGATGCAAGCTTTCCTTTTTGAGGTGTTGCATCACTCGATTCAAAGTAGGTCACCTCCTGCACCCCCCATCAAACCAGTTAACAATGTGTCAACTTCCCCACATCTGTTTGATGGTAGCTGTTTGCATCCTGGGGCTAATTACCACTGCTGTCTTAGTCCCTCCGCTCCGATGGTTCCTGGGTTCCAACAGATGGACCCTGATGCGGTTGCACCGGAGGGCACACAACACCTAGGGGAGGACCGGCATCCTCTACAGAGCAACCTGTCTTTTGTCCCTGCAATTTAGATGCATTCAATTGCAGCTTTTCCCAGGAGAATTGTTTTTTTGACCTGGTCATCATCACCTCTTTTTCAGCCAGGTTCTGGGCCCTTGTTATTAAACCCAAAGCCAATTAGAAGCATTATCAAAGAGCTCCGTAGTGAAGCAACGGGAGCCAGAGAAGCTGTGTTGGGCAGCTAAGTGGCCGTGGCCTCACAAATCACACTTCAGAATCACACCCCAGTAAGCCAGAATTAGTTTGAATTGATTACTCTAGTAACAATGCATTTTGTCAGTGGATGAACACAAATGGTCTTTAATGGCCTTCAAAAGGAAATGGGGCCTTGCACTGAAAAACAAAATGGGGACAAAATGGAAGAACTCAAGAAGCTTTTTTAATAGTTGAAATATTTTAATTTGATACAGTTTAAAATGTTCATTGCATGAAAACCCTAAAAATCAATGGCCAAAGATGTCCTTCAGCACAAACTGCCATAATTCACACAAAATACTGAGATCTGTTTATTAAGCATCATAAGGGAACTTTTTCCAACTGGAGGTTTTATGAAGTCCATCAATTGTTTTAAAATGTATTGTTGAATGGCTGTAAGTGCTTTAAAGAGAATTAAGCTAAATTGTTGGTACATAGCCATAGCTACACATACGTTTATGCATATGACTTGCAGTACATTACAGGTGTGCATTTGTTGGTGTAAGTTATACTTTTTTGTGTTTTTTCTGGGCTTGAACCTAATTTTATTTCGAACAGATTCTCCAGTTATTGCAGATCTCTATAAGCTAAATGACCATCCTCACACTTCTTCATTTGAAACATCATCCCCACAAGATGTAATTTATAACCTGCAAAACCCAGTCTTTACCATCTAGAGTAAAGTTACACCTCCACATCAAATGTAATAACTGTGAGGCCTGCATGGCCATTTGACAGTTCTATCCATCTCTTCAAACGCCCCATCCCTACTGTAGCCTCTTGAGGGGCGTGAGGAGCACCGATTCTATCTCTTTCGCTCTCTGGCTGAGGCGAGGTGAGCGTTGCATCATGTGCTGAATTATTGAGAGGCTGTTCGGCCGCTGGTCTGAGATCAGCTCTCCCTTGTCTGTTTGTGGGCTGCGGTTGCATTGAATCTCTTTGAAGCGGCTGAACTCTTCACCTCGTGTCTAAGCGGGTCGTTCTTTCCGTTAGACCAGAGGAGACATAGTGCAGAAGGACAACCTTGTTCTCTATCCTCCTCCTCCATCTCTTTCGTCCTCTTCACCTCTGTCTCCTTTGCTGTCTGCCCCTCTTGTGTGGATCTGTTTTCACACTACTTACTCTCCTGTTTCCTATCTATACGTTTATATGGTGAGGTACACACTGATTTTAGGATTTTTTAAATGACTGCTGCATTTAAATGTAAGAGTCAGTTTCCTTCATTAACAATGTCTGTATGGAATAAATGGAGAAATTGTGATGATTGATGTAACTTTTGCAATGGTTTTAAAACTACAAACAAGAAACATTAATACTAACAGTGTAAGGGTGGGAAAAAATCTATCAACACTAAATTAATTACATTCAACTGAACTCTAAACTCAGAACAAGCTGAGAAAATTCAGAAAAATACAGAAATATAGAAACCTAATGCAGATAAAAAACAGGTGAGTAACAGAATATCATTTTTGAGTAACTATATGCTAAATATCATAATGTCATAATAATATCATATTATTATATGACCCTAACAACATCATTAGGCACTCACTGACTCCTCCCATAGTTTGATTTTTTTTTTTTTGGCAGTTTTCAGTAAGTTGTCATAAACAGAGGTGTTTGTTTGTGTGTGTTTGGCGAATACTTGACCTGATTTACATACACTATACTTGTAGAAACTAGACACACATTACACATTTGGTGTCCTGAATGTTTCGAGTGTGAATTCAGTTTTAGAATGCTGTTATATAGAATAGCATTAAGCGCTCAGAAGTGGTGTGACTACCATTAGCTGCAGGTGTATCTGTTGTTTGTGGCCTTTCTATCTTTTACCTCAACATCTCTTCTCTATACATATTCTCTTTGTCTCCACCTCACCCTTAGATTCATATTCTCAGGCTATTGTACAGTGCATTAAAGGGCACGTGACGTGCAGGGTTTGCATGTGTTGAATGACTAATGCACTGAGGCTGTCAGAGTGTTTAGTATGCCAAATGGATGCGTTGAGAGAGATGGTTGATTCAGGCCTCTATTGTCTAAACGAGGGTGCTGAAGTTTGTGGCGCGTATCTTTCAACCCTCATTGGCTTTGTACAATGTCACCTGACCTCTGAGATGTTTGTTGTGGAAATATGGGATGCTGGAATGGAATAATGTAATATAATTACACAGATAATTTAGAACAGTATTATTGGAAACAAATAGTTCAATGTTATTTGTGCTATATACTGTATATAAGCAGTGGTGCTGTAATGAACCTGAAAGGTTTTAAGATCATGTCAGTAAAATCGCTAGTTGAAATGGAACCAAATGAGACTGTGCAGTAAAACATCTCCAGTAATTTTAGTTGATAATGAGGAAAGATAATTTATTTGAAATAAAGTGGGATTTGAACCTGGGATGATTTGTATCAGCAGTATAAATTCTACCTGTGGTCCACTCAGGGTCCTTATGAGAATTTAGTGTGAGCGCTTGAAGATTTTAATATTTAATATTGGTTGAGCAACATTGTGTGTTTAATGGAACTTTAAGATTTTTATACACTTAATGCTATGCACTGAAACAAACTTAAATTTATTTGTTATATTACATTGTTTATGAACCAATGGGGGCTGTAGAACATTATGATCCATTCAAACCCTCCCTAAACATCCAGCGTTATTGTGTATGGAGGACATCCAGTTCTGACTAGGCCATGACAGTGTTTTCTGTGTGTTTGACACAAATCTGTGCTGGTTTAAGACTCTCATAGGTTTAACCAGCAGGAATCTCTGGTAGACCAGATGGCTAGACAGACAGTTGCCACTGGTCAACCTCAGTTTAACCTCACTGCGCCAGTGTGCTTTTAATATGTATATATGTGTGTTCTTTTCCTTATGTATTTGCCACGTTATTTGCATATATGTGTATTTGCATTACATTTACAGTATGGCTGGTTTGGCATGCTTTAAAAACATTGGAGATTAGAGGTGAGTTCAGTCTGTCTGCCCTTGTTCTCCTGGTGACCTGTTCTCTGCATCACTGTCTCCATGTACATGTGTATAAACGCATTTAAAGTTAGTGACATTGTTGAACCCAAAGCGAGAGTGCAATAGCATGTGTTTGTTGCGAGACTGTTTGTGTCCCCTAAATGACCCCGGTCCTCAATCTAGCTCAGGGCACTTTATTAAGGGATTAGCGGGCTAGTGGTTGCCGTTATCCCCGTGTGGCATGGCCTGCTCCAGCTTCTGACACCTGGACAAACCGCTGCCCCCCCCTAATCCCACACACACACTTGTGACACACACTGTAAACATACACTGTACTCGCACACAATCTAGGTCACAGCCAGACAACAACCACACGACAGACACTGCCCAGTAACCCTTTCTCTGTTAACGGGAGGGGCGGAGGTCATCCGCTCTACCCGCAATCTCTTGCTCTCTTGTCCCGGTCAGACAAAATATGATTACGCCCCTCATCTTTGCCCCCAGCTGTCAGATAATGCTCTGTGACCTCTGAGAAGCATATGTCATCTGCTGAAATAAATATGGGAGATTCCTCAAGGGGGAATTTTGTTTTCACTGAAGGATAATGGTTTTAACAGAATAAACTCTTTTTTAAAACAATTTCAGGTTTGTCTTCTATTTAGACTTTTAAGATTGCCCACCACAATGCATGTCCTTAATTTATCATGTAATTGAAAAATAGCATATTTAGCAATACAACAGCATGTTTTTTCCCAAAAAGTGCAAATAATATCATTACCATTAACCCCATCATGTATACAACATCTATACATTATACCTATATACCTTATAACTTTTTGAAATATATAGTCAATAGTGCCATTAAGGAAGTAATCAGTTACATATATAGGCTAATTTAAACGAGCATTTCCATTCTCCCTTTTTAATCCAACTTAAAGGATGGGAACCGATCTCTTCATTTTCTTACTGTATTAAAGGTTGAATGAGTTCACGAGGGCTGGATTTCATTAAAATAACCGTGGAGGCCTGTGAGCTCACTGACTGTCTGTCTTGTTTGTCCTGTCATTGTGCTGGCATATCTGTGCTAGTGTTTAACAGAACCATAAAACCATAGAACGTTCTTGAAACCTTAAGATGTTTGTAAATAAACTGGCCAGCTCAACCCTCATTGTCACACCCGCTAATGGGCAGAAACATACACACAAATGCCCCCAGCTCTTCGTCCCAACCCTATTACAATGTGTATTTTAATTGTTTTTGCATTTCAGCATTTATGTACTATTGACACAACTGACATGAGACCAAGTTGTCGTCTTTTTTAAACACGGACTAGGAATTGATTGTGGTGGAACAAAGTCTCTTAGCCTTTTTTTGGGCTCTAGCTTAGCCTAGAGTGGTAAGGAAAAAAATTCTGACTCATTTTGACCAGATTTCAAACCTTTTTGTTTCTTGAAGCCAAATTATAGACATCTGCTTCAACTTTAACCCAAATGTAACATTGGTAAAAGCCTTATCTCAGTGATGCCATTGTCTCTCTGGCAGTTTTGAAGCTCAAATGAGTCACAAACAGGCAACCAGACCAAATTTAAATATGTTTCATGACATCTGCTCTCGCTTTGGCCGGGGGTGGGCAGGTTACAAACCAGAAAAAAATGAGTTTTGTTGCAGAAAACAGGAGTAGGGGAAACATGGAACACCACACAGGTGTAACTTGTGATTGCTCACAGATTTAGTTCAACAGATTCCAGCCCAAAGTTTTTAAAAAGTTATTGTTCTTCTTTCATTCCAAGTCTATCAGACAATGTATTGCAGTTATATCAGGAAAGACTGTTACTGTTACACTTTGTGTGTCACAACTAGCATGATAACAATTTTTAATGCACTATAAATGGGTTCATGCCATTGATTCAGTTAAGCCAGTAATAAAGTAATGCAAGTAATTACAGTATTTTTTTTACTAAAAATAAATGTGATTACTTGCATTATTATCATCATAACTTACAAATTATCATCATAACTTTCTTCCATTCTACTGGCAACATTTTTCTGTATTTACACATTAAAGTACCTAAAACTAGCCAGATACTAGACTGACTGTCACATTACTAATACTGATATTTGGATTAAGTCACATTAATGATTAAATTTTAATAAATAATTAGTCTGTGTTATTGGAAACTGTTTTTAAGTAATTCCTCCATCTCCCTTGAGGAGTTACACACCGAAGTGTTACATAGAAGGTAATGGGTTTGTTCAACAGGCCTAACAGTTCCGTAGTAATAAAAAAACACCAAATGTGCCACAATGAAAGAAAATCCTTAGGCCATGTTAAACCAACTGAAATGAAAAAGCAAATTCGCAAACAATAGATGGCACAAACACAGGAGAAGCGAGTCTAATTTCCAAAATCTAATTTCAGCAATAAAAAGTAAACAGTGAAACAAATGTTAAGTTTACCTCAAGTCTTTTTTGCATTTTAATTGGGGGAATTTGGTCATCTAAGGTCAGCAGCAAAAAAAATTGTAAATAAAGGGAGATTTATTGTATAAACTGTTGTATTTAATTATTGCAGGTTTGTATAGAGTTTGGTGTTTGTATTTCCTTATACGTATAGATTCATTTGGAGAAATGTTGTTTGCTCTTTTTTTTGTTTGCTCTTGAGTTTCTGTACATCAGCACCAAATATTTTAATAGGTACTAATATGTTGGCGGTGTCTTATGTTAATGACTTAAAAATAGTTTCTATTCAAAATGTGGCTCACCAAAAATTCACAGAAGATTTCCATTTGGTATGCAGAGTCCTTAATAATGATGCTTGTCTTATCAAATGGAACTAATTAAAATGAGTGTCATGATGGTCATATGCAAATCATTTAACATTCATTAATTTAATTTTTCAGAGAATAACAAGGACACTTGTCTTCAGAAAGTGATAGTGAAGGCGGAGCCTATGGAAGTGGACCCGCCTCTTGAATTGGCCCCACCCTCATCTCATCTACTGGGCTTTAGCACTTCAGGGACATGTGAGAAAAAGGAACCGATGGTCAACCTCCCGGATCCTTTGCCTCGCCCCCAAAATGACCTCTTCTCCCAGGACATATCAGTCAAAATGGCCTCTGAGCTGCTTTTCAAGCTGTCTGGTAAGTCTCTATAAAAGAAGAAATAAATGGTAGATATGTGCCTCAACAAGACGAGTCTATTTTGGAAAGCTCTCTGCGTCAATAGTTCTCAGGTTTTCTTCTCTATCATCTTCTCTGATTGCTGCACTGAGAGTGGAAGGATATTTGTGGTGTTAAATGATGGCAGGCGCCCGCTTTTTCTTTTCCTAGAGCGTTCTGAGAATTAGTTGAGACAAACCTGCCCCCAACACTCCTCACTGCCAGCTACGACTCTCTTTAAATGCCATCTAGCACCTCGGAAGCTGAACACACAAAATCCACCACACACACAATCCTTCATGCACGCCATTCGCACCCTCCCACCACCCCCTCCCTATGGGATTGGTGTGTAGCTGCACAGTGTGTATGTATAACCCCTCAACCCTCGACTCCCTCAGATTGTTCTCAAATATTCTGGCTCAAGCAGAAACTCGGTTGCACACACTTCCCTTGTCTCTCTCTCCTTCTCTGTCTCTCTCTCTCCCTCTTGCTCCTGTGCAGCATTGTCATGGCAACGCAGAGAGCCCTTCCATCCTCTGTTGAGCCGTGTGACCGAGAGGGTGTCAGTGAGATGGAGTTTAGGAAGTGCCACCCAGAGAGCAAGGTCATTACCAGACTACCAGAGGACAGACAGATAAACAGACAGACAGACTGGAGATACTGTCCTGTTTTGCTCTCTGAGATGTACATTTTAAGTGCAGTTTGCCAAAACATTGTGTAAAAAAAATGACCAATGGGTTTTTGCCTAGTTGTGTCAGAAAGCAGCTTTTCATTAAGGGTCAATAACCTATTTTTTGGAATATCAGCAAGTCTTTATTTTATGACAAAGACCTAAATAAGAATATTGTAAAATACAGCAAATGTTACATAGCAAACAAGTAAAAATCAATCCAAGTTCAACTCAGCTGTGTTTTTCTTTTTTCTTATTGTTTCAGAGAAAGTAAGTAAAGCTAACGAAAATAAAGACACTTCATCATTTGGTGTACACAGGTAGGTTGTTATGCACCTGTTGTGAAGATTGTCCAGTCAGCTTTCACCATTCTGCCAAGTTTAATGGTGGTGCCGTGTGTTTTCAGCCCTTTCCTAGATGACTGCTTTAGACAATCACCTTTCACCACACGCTCCAAGAGCTCTTCCCCAGCTGAGGCTGGCTCTTCAACCAGGGTTGCCCAGCAAGGTAAGACATCCTCCACATCAGCCAATACCGTTACTCCCTCAAAGTATCTGTGCTTACGAGCCGCCTTTCCCACGTGATACAAGGCTGAAGATGCCCCTTCATGCTCCCACCCAGCTTTAGAACCACTGGACTGGGCAGTTGGCACTCCTTGCCTCCCTCTACTGGCCCCTCTGGCAAAGGGTAATTAGTTTGCGCTTGGCTGGCCCGATTCCCTACACCAGTTAATGAAAAAATGATTGGTTTTTTTGTGTCCAGGGTGCATGAAAGTTAATTCACTACGTACTAGACATGCGTCCGTTTTAACACGCAGACACAAAATGAGCATATACAAATCACACAAGTATAGCCATGACCCTTGCCTTCCACTATCTGTCTCTCTCTCTCCCTCTCTGTCTCTCCTTCACTCTTGCAGTTTCTTTTCCTTCTTTGCTGTTTTCATTGCTAACATCTTATAACCTGGTGTGGGTAGTTACTCCCACTCATTAGTTAAGACAAAGAACTCTTTTTTTATTTTTATATTTAAGCACAATCGGTGGTTGGAAAAAAATAAATAGCATTGAAATAGTTTTGTATACGGGCCAAAGATAGAATCAGTGTTTGTTTGATTGCATGTGTCTAATTGGTGTGTATGCGCCTAATTTGATCATTGTCTTCTAAAATCTTATTTGTGTTGCTCTTCACTGCATCAGAAAAATGTCATTGTCTGTTTTTACATACTTAATTGCGTGTGTTAGTGTCAATAAGTTGTGTGTGTGTGCGTGTGTGTGTGCTCTTTCGTTGCCTTCTGCCCTGAGTCAACTTTAGCAGCTCTGCGGAGGCTGTCTCATCTCTCTCTAATAATGCTAATTAAACCATTAACCCTTTCAAGATATTGATGTTGATGCTGGACTGTCTTAATTAAGCATCGTGACCTTAGCTTTTTTTTGCAGAGATCGTGAACTCTGTTACCCCAAGTTTTGACCCAGCCTTAGCACTGCTAACCTGAAATTTGATGCTTTTAAAGAAGTTGTTCAGTCAGAAATAACTTGCTTTGTTTCACTGACCCTTATGTCAGTTTAAATCTGTATGACTTTATTCTCTGTAAAGAATATATTGACTTATGCACTGTATTTTAAGATCTCTGAAGCCGTGTGATGGCTTTGTCTGAGAAACTGATTCATCGTTCGTTTGAATTTTGACAGCCGCCATAGCAGATACATTGTTGAGAGACATAAGTGTTTGATTTGTGAACAAATTAGTCTGTTGAATTGGATCTTATCAATGGTTGATCAACTTTTTCTTCAGTTTAAATGACAGTGTTAATTCACGTAGCTCATGCATCACCGTAAACCCCAGGGGAAACAGTAGCGAGAGAGACTTAGGAAAACCTGACATCAACAACAAAATGATATGGGTGGAAGTGCCATAAGCATTGCTTAGCCATCCGTTCCCCCACTGAGGCATTGTGGGAAGGTGCCATCTTTTTCCTGGCAGTCTCTGGGCTCTGTGTCACAGTAGAGCTGTCACCATCACATCACGCGGTACCGCTCAGTGGGACATGAGTCAGACGCACAGGTTCATGTGAGCGCTGTGACTCAGTGGAACCGTGGGCCTCAGGGTTACGGGGCTGATTCAGTGCCCTGTGTCTGATTGTGTGTTGCCTTTCCTAAACTCACACATACATTGAAGCAGAGGGCAAAACACCCACTGTAGTTTTAATTAAAGCTCTTATGCAGTGCAGGTCATTGCGGGGGACGGCTGGGAGATGGCACACACATGGCACAGTTATTTAATTATGTAGTTTAGCTATGCTAATGTCGGTAGTGTGGCGCTAGTAATCAAGTTGAGGCATTCGAATTCATGGTCGAATAATTTTATTTTTATATGAGTTTGATATTAAGAAGTCCTCAGTGTCAAAGCTATGAGGGTTTGATCAAATTGAGCCACATTTCTGATTTTGTTATCATTTACTCACCCTGATGTACTCATTCTCACTTTCCTGTGTAAACCACTAAATATTTTAGTTTTTTTTTTTAATGTTAAGGAGAGACTGAGAGACTTGGCCACTGTTGGAGACTGAGAGACTTCACTCACTGCAAAAAAAATGCAGTGAGTGAATAGTGACTAACAAAAGAAAGAATATTGCAAATACAGGATACGTTTGGATGGAAATATTATTTTCCTATTCTATACAGATTTTTTCCTGGTCCTAATTGGTATTTTTATACACATTCAACAAATACAATTTTTTACATTTTGTTTTGACAATAAAATGTGCTGATATTGCATATGTTTAGACATTAGAAGGGTTAAATCAGATAAAGGCAAAATGATTTATTGCTCAGAACACTTAATTTTCCTGCTTTTTAGAAAACTGTAATAATGTGCTTTATTTTCAGCGCTAAGTAATACATCAGCAGTAAAATCAGGCAGGCTAGCAGGACATCACTTATCCTTATGTCTTTTAAAAATAATGATATATTTCAGAGCACACTTTACGATAGACGACTCGCATTAGTTTTAACGGCTACTCCAGGACCAATAAAAGCCTTGGCATCTTTGTGCATGATAACAATAATATTCACACCCTGGCATTAAATTGCCCTTTAGACATATATTTGCCTCAGAAGTGTCTTTCAACCAAGATCACTGTGAGGAGCAAAGGGGCACATTTAGCATCAGAATGGTGACTTCTTGAGGAAGCGTTCTGATACGACAGAAGACTCCTCCCACCGGGCCACTACGACTCACAAATCTGGAGTTCTGGGAGTGGTGTCTGGCAGATACAAGCAGACCAATGAAAATGTCCTTCAGGTCTCACATCCAAGGCCAGTCCATCTGCTCTTTAATTGCCACCATTAAATCCTCCCTAATATGCCAAAAAATTTTGTGTCTCCCCACCCGCTTGCCCCTTTTCCTTTCAATGCCCCCATCAATCCTGAGACTGTATTGCTTATGACAGCATTTATAAAAAATGTGCCTATTTATGAGCAAACCACAAATTTCAAAGGGACAAACACACATCCACCGCATATCCAAAAAGCCCCTTGCATGTTTATTGAGTGGCTCAGCATGCCACGGTACATGCAGAACTCAAGAAAGACCTTGAGTCATTGATATGACCTACAAACACAAAACATGCATCTCTGAATGCCTGGAGATGATTAAAGGTCACTTCAGTGGAAAAACTCAGCAAGATTTTTTCATAAGCATACATGCTTCTTTACTGTTTGAGCTTGTGAGAGATTGTTGCTTAACATTTGGCAACCTCGCTGCCTCCGTCTGGTACAGAGGAATAATAGCCATGCGTTTACATTGCACCAGACTTCCATTTGAATGGGCTGTGTTGCTTGATGACGGAATTTCTCTTTGACTTATATATTTATTTATCTGTTCATTTATTTATCTCTCTCTCACTCCCTCCTTTCTGAGTAAGGGAAGGTGTGGCGCTGCATTTTAATTTGAAGCTGAGCCAACCACCTTCATCAGAAGGTTAATTCAGCCACTTGTGTGGCATGCGCTCTCTCTCTTTCTCTCTCTCTCCCTCTCTCACTGTTCTAATAAAAGGTGAACAGGAGCACAGAGCCCAATGTCAAGATACAAACACCTTGTTGGCTCCCTCATCTGGATGTATAGACTAGCCAACAGAATGTAACACAGTAACAGAACATACAGCTGAACTCTTGCCAGCATTCATGTTAAATCTGATTAACTCAGTTGTACCTGCTGTTATTGCTGTACACTTGTCTGACACAAGTAAAATATTTCATACATTTCAGACAAATTAATATTAAGATGAAAATGCTAATGTTCTCATGTCTTTCTATGTATGCATTGTGTGATCATATGGATGTTTGTTATATTATTTTATATCATATACAGTGAAAGTCAAAAGTTTAGGATCCCTCATATTCATTTTTTGTAACATTTATATTAAACAATTTATTTACATATTTAATGTAACTACACATTATATATGCAAACATTTTTTGCAAAAATATTCTATTATCATTTTACCATTTAGTTTCTTGAGGCCTCAACATTTGACTAGTAGTATACATTGATTATATTAGGAACAGGTAAACACTGGCCCAGAAGGATTTGGATATTTTCATTATATTAGAATATCAAGCCAGCATCTGCAAAATATCATGTATATTAACCGTTAAACTTGGTCAAGAAGCTGACTGTAAAAGTTTAGCACAGTAAGAAATTTCATCTATTCATGGAAATGTTTTTATTGGTTCTTTTGCATTCTGCTTTATTTTTCATTCTGCGTCGACTTTGTTCAGTAGATCCAGAGAAGGTGAGTGGAGAACCAGGAAATGGACTCGCCCAGTGGAGACTCAATGAGCAGCTCTTTCCCTGCCCTGTTTGTGGCAAAGTGTTTGGCCGCCAACAGACCCTCTCCAGGCACATCTCCTTACACACAGGTAAGCAAACCTGAAATACATGACAATGCTACCGTTTTAGAGTCACACAGTGGCCAGTGCCAGTTAAGGCACCAGTTACTGAAAACAAGTGAAATGCAATGTGAAATGTACTCACGCGCACATATACATGTCCCATGGCGTTGTATGTTGTTGTTAGGACAAGCAATGCCCTAGTTAAGTAAATAAGGTTCACTGGACTAGATTACCCTTCCTTTAAAGAGATTAGACTACTGATTAGTCCTAGTGGGAAAAGTGCCCAAGTAATTACTAAGCTGTAAAGAAGTCTCCCAGAGCAGAAGGCTCCCCTGGAGCGCAACACAACCATGACCAGCCCTGCCTGATCCTGGAACAATCGCATCCCGCTGGTCCCTGAAGAGCATCAATGAGCTTCTGATCATGGGCCAGCCAAATGCAGTCTGGACTACCCAACAAATAAACAGTTGGGTACAGTTGGGGTGAGAAACTGTCCTCGAATTTGAGGGTTGACGGGGTGGGTACAGTGTGTGGGGGTAAGACAATAAGAATAATGACTAGGTTGGGTGTGAAAAACTTAACAAAACAGAAAAGTTGGTGGTTTTCAAACTACTTGTTTTGCACCTTTAAAATGGTCAGAAACAATGACCAACTCTGAAATGCTGTTACAGATGTTATCCATATGATGTTGTTATAAAAATTTGAAGCTGTTGTTGGGTTGTTAAAAGCTGTGGCTGATCCAGGCATGGATGACACAGGCATCATGCTGTACACTGCTGCATTGCTCATTTCCACTGTTACTAAGAGATGTGTCACACCCGGTAACTTTTTCTGAGCAGCTCCATGTCACTTCTGCTGATGTAATGTTTCGCCTATTATAAAATCTCCTCACCTGCTAGAAGCTGAAACTAAAGGACATTTAAACGTTAATGTTACTCCACAGCAGAGGTCAAGCTAATCATGTCAGTGAAAATGCTAAATAATACACAATCCAAAAGCAGGTTCATGCTGGATTCGAACACAGGACTTGTTCCCTCACTGAAGTTGTCATATCCATTGGAAGAATACCTTCCACTATGTTGTTTGTTTATTAAAAGTTAAGTTGTGCTGTTCATTTGCAACATTCACTTTGAAATAAATGTGTAATTAATTTTATTTGGGGTGTGGGGTAACTTGGGGCGTGTCTGGCATTGCCTCATAGTTGCTCATTTGTTTGTTTGTGCAGAAGAGAGGAAGTACAAGTGTCACCTGTGTCCGTACGCGGCCAAGTGCCGTGCCAACCTCAACCAGCACCTCACTATCCACTCGGTCAAACTGGTGAACACAGATACTGAACACATTGTTACTGCTGTTACCCACGATGGCCCAGAGCTCAAAAACTGCCCTTACTACTACAGCTGCCACGTCTGCGGCTTCCAGACAGAGTTTAACGCTCAGTTTGTTAGTCATATGTCTCTCCATGTGGACAAAGAGCAGTGGATGTTCTCACTCTGCTGTAGCACCTGTGAGTATGTGGGCGTGGACGAGGCTGAGATGAAAGCTCACATCAGTGCAGGTCACGCAGGTAAGATCTCACTGTCTTCATAGTTGAAGTTTAACCTGTTGAAAGGTCAGCATAGCTGCTCACCAGCGAACTGGTACCCAGCGCACAATGCTGGTTTTTGGTAGTTCTAATGCTGGTTTTGTGGTAGGTTAAGTAGTTTATCAAATTGCCTAACTAGCTGTTTGACTTGAATGCACTTTGACTGGTGCACTAGCTAGACCAACAGCAGTCCAGCATAAACTAGTAACTTTATGGTAGTTATGCTGCTTCAAGATAATTTTTTTACCAGGGTACATACCGGTCTGATGTACATTTAAAAAAAACTGTTACATTATTTTTTTAAGTGCAGCGACTAGTTAAGATCTGAGTGTCAGGAGAACTTTTTCAAGGATTTATTTCATGAGCGGTATGGTATTTATATTTGCTCTGTCTCCCCACCCTGATAACAAGATTATAGTCTTTCAGCATCAATAACCTCAAAATTTGTTTGTCACCTTGCAAGATATAGCTGGAACTTCAGCAGATGTTTGCTTGTGATAAGTTCCTAACATGATGTCACTGTAGAGGCAGAGGGTTTCTGCTGGCATTTATCGGTATAGGTGATTGTACAAGTGGGTTTTTATTGACAGCCTGAGAGAGATGGTATAAACTAGATCAGAATTTGTGCTGAACTTTTGAGAAGGGGCTAAGCACAGTGAATCAGCTGCTGTGGGTTTTAGTCTGATTTAAACTAATATATTTTACACACTCTCAAAACTTTGCTGTGTTCCAGCAACTTTTGTTGTGAGTTTGGGTAGAATGGGGTCTCGGTGAATGGTAAGGTGGAGTGGGTGCATTTGGGAAACATGTTTGAAAATAGTCATAATAATGTCATTTCTGGGGCACCTTTTTATGCAGTTTGTTTTGACACAGAAGGTTAATTACAGAAAAACCACCTTCATTTTTAGGTTTAACTTCAAAGTCTGGTGTTTTCAGATTTAATGAAGCTGAAATTGATTTAACCGGTCCCTCAAAACTAACAACTCTAGTAGCCGTACACAGCCATTGGCTGCCCTCAGGTCAGCACCTACCAGCCTGCATTTCTTTGTCTCTGGCTTAGGAATGTGACTGAGAGGTGCAGCTATCACTGAGGGCTGCCTGTTAGCAGCTTCCTGCAGGTATTTGGCTAAACCCGGAAACAAATTCATCCTGATATTTAAGGCAACACCCCCGCCACTCATGGGAGCCTAATAGAGGCCATTGTGTTCCCCCACAGAGATTAAGTCGTTTTCCTCAGATGGAGTTTCACAGTCACAAAGCGCATCTGTATTCAAAGATGTCATTGCATCTGACAAAAGATTAAACATGACTGCCTACTCTGTATTCCGCATACACTCATTCAAAGGAACGGAAGTCTTAACGTGAGCAAACCATGTACGTGAGCTGGCATCGGCCATTTCATGAGCTCTTTTAGACCTCAGGGAGAGCCATGGCCTGAGATTCTCCCCGCCATCTTAGCTGTGGCGGCCTGACCTAGGCAGCCCCCCTCCCCTGCTGCTCTCAGGAACAGCGTAGATCAATAAGAGCGCAGGCTTGAGTGTTCTGGCTGCTTGGATACAGAAGTCAGGCTAAACCCACAAGAGTGCCTCTTAGGAAAGAGAGCCCGCCTCCCGACTTTCAAGGCTTAATAGCAAACAGCTCTAGGCATACATATTCCAGTCAAGCTTACTGTGTGGATTTCGATCAATTGCAGGATTTTTCTGCCTTTTGCTTGACTCATTACAGAATTCGTTATCAATCCTTGAGTGTTGAAAGATGCTCCTATCCAATTCTCCGCTGGCTTAAGCTAAGCCATGTCTTTGATATCTTCGTGTCATTCAAATACGTGGTTTGTCTTTTTTTCAAGGATGTGGCTTTCAATCTCCTTTCTTTCTTTACACACACAGGTCTTAATTCCAGAAGCCCTCTCAGTGAGACAAAGAGTACTTCCTCCTCTTTGTCGGCTCTCAGTGACTCCCTTAACAGCTCTGAAGGTGGAGATGTTGCCCAAGGTAACGAAGAGCTGAAAAGTCTTTTGGCTCCGCCTTCTTCTGCAGGCAGCCAATCAAGCTCAGGCCCAGGAACTGATGAGAAAGAAAAAAGTAGGGATCACCTTCAACCCATACCCTATTGCAAATTAGTAAGATCACATGACTGGCTGAATACTGTTCAATTTGTCTATGTGGCTTGTTATTGAACACTTTCACTCACTCTAAATAAATTAATCCTGGCTGAAATAATCAGTGCATTTTTACAATGTCTTTGGAAGCAGAAAACATGCTTTGGTGTTATTTATTTATTTTTTTACATCCACATTCTTAAGTTTCAGTCCAAGACAACTACCATTTTGGCCAACATACAACAAAGCACCGTTGAGCCTCTATTCATTGATTTTTATTTCTTTGTGCTATGAAAACATTGTTAAAAATTGCTTCTCTATTATGACAGTCTATGGAATTCCACATAGAAACTTTGGAGGATTAATGTCTAGGTTTTGACAATCACATTGTTTTATACAAACACATGCTAATACAATATAAGATGATAAATTCTCTCTTTTTCTGACTTGTTTCTTAAGGTTTTGAATGTGTGTTCTGCAACTTTGTGTGTAAGACACGGGCCATGTATGAGCGGCACCTACAGATCCACCTGATCACGCGTATGTTCGAGTGTGACATCTGCCACAAGTTCATGAAGACGCCTGAGCAGCTCCTGGAACACAAGAAGTGCCACACCGTCCCCGCTGGAGGGCTCAAGTAAGGAAAGCAAGTACAGCACGTGGCCCCTTCTGCCCCCACCTTACCTCACAAAGCCCCACCCCACCTTACCTCATAAAGACCCCGCCCCACCTTACCTCACAAAGCCCCAACCCACCTTACCTCACATAGACCTGCCCCTACTTTCAACCTCCAGCCCATAGACAGCCCACATTCTAGACAGAAACAGTCCAGCAGCACTATGCAAGGATCAGGTGGGACGCACAGTTGAGGTTTCAGAGTCATCAAGCAAATGATCTTAGGTAACCTCACTGCCACACATAAGCATGTTATAGACAGGAAGTTCCTGAATGTACCTAAAACACACATATATTGTACCAGGACTCAACAATAAGAATCAGGCCAGTAATTCAGGTTTGAATTTGCTCTGTCAGTATCTTCACTGCCCATATGGTATTATGATATATAATATGATCTATTATTTTTATAATTATAAATACTTTTACATTTTCATAAAATATTATTTTCTATACCAAAATATTTTTTGGTTTGTTATTCTTATTTTGGACCTTGTAAAGTAATGGTAGGTCATCATATTAATAATTTTAGCCAGCTAGATGTCTTGACGTATTTTATGTAGAATCAGGATCAATGTTCACAAGTAAACCCAAAAGTACCCATAATGCAATAACCAAGTGTTTCAGTTAGCAGGGCAAAAAAACACATGGACAGTTTGTGACAACGTCACACTGGCCCAAAAAGTGACAGTTTCATCAACTGGCCTGAAACTTTCTCACAGTAGCCTGGGCCATTATACCATCCTTATTTTTGAGCCCTGTATACACACACTGCTAGAATAATGCCAGTAGAGTAATGCCAGATTTGACAACCTACAACCTCATTTTATTTTTGATACTTCTTTTACAAGTTCACCATATCACCAGTTTCAAAACATTTAAGCTGTAAATGTATAGAATAACTTAATTCATTTCAGTCTAATTTTATATAAACATTTTCCTTTTTGCATTGGAAAAAGAGGGTTCCGAACATATCATTCAGAAAGCCGCTCTGCATGCCCAGTTTGCAGTCAAAGAGGTGAACTCTATTAAACTGAATGAGCACTTAAATCGCAGGCACTTTCAGGAACCAGCCCCTTCCCTCAGAAAGTCTGTGGTAGACATTACTGCAAAAGGTCTGGTCCCGCATGCGATAATATAGCTGAAGAAATCACAACAAGCCAGTCAGTGTTTGTCCATCTGTTGAACAGCTCCTCTGCCAAGACCATTAGGCTACAGTTCACACTGTTCTTTCTCAGCCTGTCATAGCCGCCACCACAGCTACAACAACACATTTAAACACAATGAATACTCAACCCAAGGCACACAGACACCCTATTACATTATTACTATAGACACCCCATTACCAAGCACTTACAAGACATTCTGCCCCTCAAGTTTTATGTTGTTGTTTTTTCCTGAAACGTAACAAGCACAAAGTCCAATCTTTGATATTTTCTGTTGTATTTGTCTAGTTGTTTACATACATAATTCATGTCTTAAGGTCATGTATTTCAGATTTCATTGCTTCATCTTGTCATTTATGGCTATGCTTTCCCATGCTAGACACATTTGGCAGCTTGTAGTTATCACTCATTAGAACACTTAGCCATTACAAGCCACAAGTTAAAGGGGACGGATAGTATAGATTAGCCTTAATACTTTATTTGGAGGGACAGACATTGGTTTACAAGGGGCCTGATTGTTTTTTTTTTTAAACTTTGCCTATTTGAATTGTCAAAGAAAAGATACGTCACTGAAGCTTTTCTTATTCCAAAACTTAAACAACACAGCAACTTTTGTGTGATTTTAAGATAGCAGTTGTTATGAGAACAGGCAGTGCTGTGTATGTTCTGCCCTATGGTTAACAATCCATCAAATGGGAACATTTTAAACGCAATTTAGCATCTAATCCACAGTTCATCTTTAATTTTTTATCTATTGTATAAAAAGGCCAATAAAACAGTTAAAAAATGTTATGTAAAAAAAAACAAAATTTGAGCAAAATATGTACAGTGCTCTTAATTTATTTAGGCACAAAGTGGATTTTGGTCAGTTTCTGGGGCAGATGAATATCGGATGCAAGTTTTGGATGTGTTATAGTTCAGTGACTCTAAGATTTAAGTGTGATTGGCTTTAATATAACAGTATACGTATAGCAGCAGACTGCTTACAAATCACTGCATGTTTTTTCACAGACTCTTTCTCTCCCAGCAGGATTCCAGTAGACTGGACTAATGTCTGCTCATGAATAATCCATACAGGGTGTTAAAGTTGCGTACTCAACTGTATATTTTTGTATGTAAATGCCTACTAATGTATATAAGTACCTACATCTCATTATTTTAAACTTGTAGTCTTTGGGGAGTCTGCTAATTCTATACCATTTGCATAATTATATATTATGTTTATAGATAAGAATGAAGAATATAATATTTATATCTTTACCATTTTTTTCCCCCTTTTCTGACACATTTACTGTCAACATAACTAACAATCAATGTTGACTTTTACCTCAAAATAACGCCTCATTCATCTGATATTACAACAAAAACGGCCTTAAAAATAAATGGTTCCTTATACAATCTCCAGAGTTGTTGCACAATACAAATTCAAAGTAAAAGAGCTCTGAGAAAAACCTACAATCCCAGTACTGACCAAATACATTTTGAGTTCACTGTAAATAGATGAAACACTGAGGAGAGGAAAAACTTTGCTGTATTATGGCTGCCCAGCTGCTTTTTTAGGCAGGGTGAGAGAGCATCACAATGCTCTAGTTCAGTGGTGAGGTAGAGAGGCGCCCTTCACAGTGTGCTTTCTGAGGTCATTCTGTTCTGCAGGGTTTGTGAAGCGCTTTGGGGCCCTGAGCAGATGAAAGGTGCTATTTAAATGTAAGTGCCACTCATTTATTCATTTACCTTCATCTGATTCCCGTTCCAACCTGTACGAACCACATTGCCATACACACACTCTCACACATTGCCATGCACCTATTTACGTGTATCAGAGCACACACACACACAAAACGTAGACACACTAAATGTATCTACCATCCTTCCCTATGTCCATTCTGTGTGTTCTACATTTCATTAAAGAAAAAAGAGAGAGTTTTCTTGTTTAGGGGGTGCATTATTAAATGTCTCCACCCTCTGTGTCCTACACCCTGCTCCTCCTGTCTCTTTGACCAGGTGCCCTCTCTGCATCTACTCCACCAACAGGCCAGCCGCTATGGAGGGCCACCTGAAGACGCACTACAAGATGGAGTACCGCTGTCGTATCTGCCAAGCCGTGTGGGCCAATCAGGCAGAGCTGGAAAGGCACACGCGGGCTCATCGCCTGGGCAACCACTACAAGTGCGAGCAGTGCGGCTACCTCTCCAAAACAGCCAACAAGCTCATTGAGCATGTGCGAGTGCACACCGGCGAGCGGCCTTTTCACTGCGACCGCTGCAGCTACAGCTGCAAACGCAAGGACAATCTCAATCTCCACAAGCGACTCAAGCATGCACCGCGACAGACCTTCGGTTGCGCCCAGTGCCCGTTCACCACCACCCACCCGTTCGTCTACAGTCGCCATGTTAAAAAGCACCAGGGCGGAGAGGGAGGCACAGAGGAAGGCGAGGCCCGGCCTGGTACGCCGTGCCTGGGTACGCCACGCCCGGGCCTTTTGGAGAGGGGCGGGAGCAGCTGTGAGAGCCTGGACAGCGGGACCACCAGCCCACTGATGAGTCTGTCTGCCTCTCAAGCCTTGCAGTCTGTCGCCCTCTCCATCACCAGCAAGCAGCAAGATGGCACGCGGAACCAACGCTACCTCTCAGCCAACGGCACGTTCTCCACACTGGCGGCTCGCTACTTCGAACAGTACAGGAACTGTGACCTGGCTCATCTCATCCCCCTCACGACGCTCTTCACGGCCCGACGCTTCACATTCCACAGTCCCCCTCCCTCAAACTCCTCACCCCCCTTTTCCAACTTCTGGTCCAACTCTTCTTCACAGTCTCCACCCTCTCCTACATCACTCAAACACTCCTTCCTGGCGTACCTGGGACTGACAGAGAGAGCTAAAACTGGTTGACCACCCTTTCCCCATCATTACTCACCCATGCCACTAACTGTTCCATAGGCAGGCTGAAATTCTGCCCTAAAAAGTAGAAATGATAGTAAAACATCCATTTATCAGAGAAAAGGCTGTAAATCCTCCAGGCGTTTGTATCAGGCCTTTTTTGCTTTCTGTTCTATCAATACCAATTACTGCTCTTTTTTTAAGAGGTCTTATTGAAATGGTTTTCTTTTGCGAATTGTGAATGACCTGGAATAATATTGCTTTAACTATTCAAGTTTTGTATTCGTTTTGATGGAAGAAAGGAAACGATGAACATATAAGCTTGCAAGTGTTGAGCTTTTTTTGTGCATTTTGTCTATTTGCCCGGAAACAGGCAGCATGTTAGCTATGTGTTGCAATTGTTTTTTAAGTCATTTTGGGGCTCAGTATGAAATAATATATGGCACGACAAACAATGGAACGCATTGCTATTATTTGAGTCACGTTTCCAAAGCTAAGCTTCAGACCACGCACTTGTTAATTTATCAAACTGTACATAGTTTTGTAGTCTCTATTTTCTCTCCTCCCCTATGCCTGTTTGCATTCGCTGGTTTTGCTGAATGGTGAGACCACTGGCAGAACACCGAACCTGCCTCAGCGACAAGCATACGGCCCTTTACGAAACCTATAGGGCACAGCTGATGACATTTCTTAATACAAGCCATTTGGGGAACGCTAATGGCAAAAGCAATCATTACCACTTCCATTGTGGTCGTGTCCCATTATGCAGCCTTGATCCCTTCACTGTCCCTATCACACTAATGGTCGCTACAGATTGTGCCATAGCTGACCGAGGTGGTCCGGCCGTCTCCCGTAGGCATAGGACGCGTGACCAGTTAAGGACCCTGCGCACAGCTATCGTATGTAACGTGCACCTGTACGTTTAACAAGATGTATGAGGTGACAGTATAAGTGGGTTTTTACCCAAAAACCTGTCACAAAGGCCGATTCAATGGTGCTTTTTGGAGCTTTTTTGTAATTTTGTGTGTAAAAAATGTTCCAAAATGACTTGAATGAATGTACTTTTTGTTGGTTAATGTTAAAGTTGATACAGAGGTAGCTGGGCTGTGGCGAACATGGCAGAACAATAGTATCTCGGTGGCCTTCTGTGTCTTAACTGTTCTTTTGTTTTTTATTTTATCGTTTTTATTTTGAAAGAGCCTTTGAAATGTAAAATACATATATATATATATATATAAAATATATATCCTGTACTAACAAGCTATTATGAGAACCCCATTGGAAAATGGCTCTCAAGTGCAATGTGGAGGCAGCCATTAATAAGAGCAGGAACTGAGGAAACATTGCTTTCCATAAGCGGGCAAACATGGTTCTATGTTCCCCTCCTCTGTGTTCCTTTTTCATTTGAATTGCACTTAATATTTTAAAATGTTTTAAACAAAAGCACTTAAACCCAATAGAAAATGTTCTTGATGCCAATTAGTTCAACGCCTCATGAGACAGCCTTGTTGTTTTTGGTTTTTATGGTGTCTGCCACACAAGTTTAAAAAACTAATTCAAAACCTCTTCCTGTAGGTTCTGCCAAACAGCAGTTGTTGAATGTCCTATAAAGACGGATAGTATGACATAATCCTGACAAGCTGAGGTCAAACCCCCCACCCCCAGCACTAAAGGTCCAGGCTAAATTTTTAATTTTGCACAGTGCTGTAAAAGTTGCACTTTTAAACAAAAGGCATATTAAACTAATTCATAGGCTTTGTTTTCATTAATGTGGGAAAATTCTGATTAAAATCTATCCCAGTGATTATCCTTTAAGGAATCTTATTGGTTTGAATTGTATTGAATCGTATTTACTGGTTGAAAACACAGTTTGATTCCAGTCCAAAGTATATAAACAGTGACTGATTTTTGATTAGCACTTTTGCTTACAGGCTTGCCTACTAAATATCAATGATTTAGAATTTTGGATACATTGTTTAAAAAAGCAAAAAGAGTAAATTTGTGTGTGTTTGGACAAGATTGGTTGCCAAGCAACAATCAAAATTTGCAAATATTGGCCAATCAAAATTTGCAAATATTGGCCAATCAAAATTTGCAAATATTGGCCAATGTATCAATCTTTACTTAGTCTAGATAGATTAGTAATTGTGCAAAGATTTATTCACGATTAATACATTTAAACTAAGCTATAGCCGTATATCTATTTAACAAAACAGGATCTATGTAAGTGTTTATCATAGATGTACTCCTCCAGCCTAGTTCAGACAAGAAGCCTCAAAACTTTGTTCCCTAAAATAATCTTAATTTTTTAAGAAGTAGCATTACTTCAAAAGATTAACTTTGGACTGCACAGAAATAACTTTGTGTAAATAAAATAAATTGTTTATCTTCAACCTGCCCAGTAAGAGGATTTGAATGACTGTATTTGTATTTAAGGCCAGTTTATAAATAAATCCCGACTAGAAACAGAGCCACTAAATGATGACCGACAGTTTCTTTGCTCTTCACAAACACTTTTTTATATTTTTTCCTACCATGTCGTTTCATTTGCTTCATGTAAATGCCCAGCATGCGATCTAGTGGTATGTTGTATTTTCAGTGGAGCTTATTTGCTTGTTAATAAAGCTCCTGCTTGGCCCATTATCTTATGCTGTAGTGCCACTTGGTGGAAAGGAGTGGCCCAAGAACCTGAGATTGAGTCTTAGGTCCCATTTTAGTAGAATGAATACAAATGGAATGTCCATTGGGCAACATCCTTTTGTCTGTCTGCCTTGGAACACACTGTTCCATCATCATGTTAAGAAACATGGCTGCTGCTCCCTCAGGCTCAGTTTTGTGGGCACAAGAAGCACGACAGGGATCAGTTTGTTTCAGAACCAGTATTTATAAATACGTAATCCTTGGCGTTCTGTTTGGCTAATTGCAAGGAGCGGTAATTTTTGTATTTAGCATCATTGTGCGTCACACAAGACTGACTACCGTTTAGCACTTCAAAAGATGCATGAAATTGCTCTTGATCTCTAGTTTGTAGCACTTATGTTTTTTGGGTCCGAAACTCGTTGTGCATTTAGCATGGTGGGTTATTCTGCACAATCTCTTTGCTTTAGCTCTTGCTGTGCTCTACAACTAAATAAGGCTCAGATATCATTTTGTTTGTTTATTATTTGGCACCCAGTAAACTTACGTGCTGTATAAAGCTTTTTTATTACGTCATTCTTAAGGCTGTACAGGGTTGTTTGTGACAATAACTGGTAATTAGATCATTTGTACTTTTTATTTTGTTTTGTATTTTGGTTTTCTTGGTTTTGCATTTTATTTTTGTTTAAATTGCCAGTTCTAAATGTAACAGGATTTGGAAGTAAAGCTTACATCACATATTACATCAACGGTGTTGTTGTCCATTTTATCAGTGCATGTTTTGCTTTTTTGATGCCTTGAACTTTTATAACCTGCATTTGTTGTAGTTCGAAAAAATGCTCAGCAGGCAAGAATATAAGAACACATATGGGAACAAGTGATGGTGAGGTGTCTCAACCAGGTAAGGTGGGATTTTTTGTGGTGTGTTGAAAATAGAAGCACCACTGGCCTTTGCCTAAGACTTCTAAAAACTCCAGCTTTGTGTTTAAAAAATATTTACCTCAACCTATGAATCAACAATTAAAGTTAAAATAAACTTGTTGTGTCTTGCAGACAAACTCCAGTAACTTCCTCTGCAATGTTGCACAAATATTAAATGTGTGGAAACTTGGCATCCAAACATCACATGCATTTTTTGCTCCCAAATTTTGCTTTCATGATTACAAGCCTATGAGTCCAATCCTGCTTTGGCATTGAAATGAGAAAATTTGCGTAAAAAAAGTTCTACTACACCTTAGCTTTGCCTTCAGCCGTCCCATGAGTGCTGGAACGCTCCGTCCAAGCCAAAGGTTGGTCCTGCCTAATGAAAACAGATGAAGCAGAGATAAAGTGTTTGCCGACATTAAGGGCTCCATTCATCACTGTTAGCCCTGGGGCTATGAAGCACCTTGGACAGGATCTCTCCCTCTCAGGCTCTATAATGCCGGTGGAGGCAGACAGTCTGTGTAGATTTCCTCCACATTCACACATACAGAAAGAGATATGATTATTTATTTATGAGTCACTCTCCCCTGAGGTGCAGTTAAGGTTTTAGGTTCATTTTGACAAGAGAAAACTAGAAATTTTAAAACTGGAAATTACTTTTTTTTTATTAGTATTGGGAATCTTGAAATATCAAGAAATTTGAAAAACGTATATTAATATTTCAATATGTATTGAAATATGAAATGGTCTGGAATAAATACCAGATTATGTTTCTCAAGTGAATATGCGAAGGATATTTTTATATTTATTGTGCGGTAATGAGAGTTTATGCTTCATGAAGCAAAAGTTAAGGAGCATGGATAAGCCTTGTGCTTGCTAACAAACTAGCCAGCAGTTAATTAACTTTACCAAATCCATCAGATTCATTATTTTTTTTACAAATTAATGACATTGAACTAAACCTCCTTTGTATTATTTTAACTGTTATTCTGCAAAATTTTTAACTTTGTTTGGGATGATTTATATATAAATGTTTCTTTTTATATATGTAAATTAAAATACATGATTTTCACACAGTATATACATTTACAGAGGGAAAGTTAAAATGTCTCAAGCAGACCACAGGCCCTCTAATAAAGCTGTTGTTTAACCTTTGAAACCGAAAAAATAGCAATTAAGGAGACCCAATATGAAAATGTTAAAAACTATTATAATCTTGAGCTTGAGTGATGAAATTCTTCCTTAAATTTTTCCAAACGCGCTTCATTAATTGAAGATTCAGCTAAGGTCTAAGAACCACGACCTAAAATATGTTTCCGTTAAGTGGGGTGATATGCTACAGTCTTGTCAAATTTTAATGGGTGCAAAACAGCCTGCAGTTAATGTGAAACATCCGATTACGTGTTTAAACTCTACTGTACACATACAGGTCACTGCGTGGAGACAAACGTCACATCCAGGTCTGAGGTGATTTAGGTCGGTGTGAAGACGGCCGTCACGCAGGAGCTTTGCGCCACTAGATTGGTTCTGGCTTTAATGAATCCTCTCTATGTTCTGTCGCATCTTAATTAACATCAAAGCAGGGCTGGAGGCAGGGCAGCAAGAGCCTCTGCTCAGCTTGACCTCTGCTGGAAAGGGAAAGTTGATTAAGTGGATCTCTGGGGTGATGAGGTCACTCACTGTATCTCCCTGCCAGCGACTGGCTAATTTAGTCATATAGATGCTGAAATACTGCAATCAGTCTTTGTGTTTTATTCTCAGGCTGTATCTGTGTTGGCCAATGAGCTGAGTGGGTAAAACAGAAGCGTCTGATAAAAGAGAAACAGTTAAACCGTTGTATAATCCTCTTGAATAACTGTGTAATAGGGTCAAGGATTAATATTTTTTAAATATACCGTTCAAACCACAGATGGAGTTTGAAACTCTTTTTTTTTTAAACTCTGGTTTGCTTGGAGACCATCCATGCTGAGGTGACCTTTCGACACAAGCGTGTGAAAGTTGGCGGCAGGCAATCGATAGGCTGTTGGCTTTTTTGTTTGCAGGTTCAAGCCGGCCTTGGCTTTATTACAGCCGGGTTCGAGTCATGAGGGAGTCGCAGTCTTTGGATGCTGCAAAAGTCTGAGTGAGAGGAGCTCCCTCCTGTTTGCCAAAAATGTAATCCCACTGTGACCTCACACAACCCTGCTTCCAGAGGAAAAGCTGCTTAGGGGAGTGTCTGTCTACAGGAAGACCCCCCCCCCAACAAACCTCCCCTTTAACTGCCTCTCTTTCTCTTTTCCTTTGTCCTACAGCCTATCTCCCTCTCTCTCTCTCTCCATCTCCTCTTCTGTCTTCTTTCTCCCCATCTATTCTTTTCCTAAGTTGTTTCAGCATCAATATTTCCCAGGCTCCCTCACTTCACCCCTGTCAGATGGCTGGATCTCGGAGCGTTAGGGAGCAATGTGAAGACGGATTCCTGTGCAAGCAGGGATGAGAAAACAAACAGCAAAAACAGAGCGTGGACAGACATGACATCACTGTCGAGGTAGGGCTGGCCAAAGAAGAAACAATCTGCCCAGCTCTGGAGTTAATTAACTTTGTGATCTGAGAAGGTTAATGCACGATTCGATACGTAAATATAAATGCATCTCACAGGCTCTGTTTTTTACATTTGTTGATTAACAAATTAGACACCCTGATAGGATGTTATTTGTTGTTTCTTTCTGTTGATGACCACAGAGACCAGAAGTACGATCCTACTCATCAGATAAGACCACGAGACACGAGAGCTCAGCGGGAAGCCAAGACACTTGGGAAGACAATCTGGAGGCACAACAGGGGGCGCTCACTAAGAAGAGGGAGGGAGACTTTGGCAAGCTGGCCTCTTCAGACCAGGGTGTTTTACAAGAGGCTTGTGTTTGTTTGGTCACTGGGACCCAAACTTCTGACAGTGTAAAGACGGTGTTTTCCTTACTGATACTACTGTTCAGATTCAGTTGGTTACCATGGCATCAGATTCACGTATAACTACGTGGTCCGTATAGGTTTGTGAAAATGTACATGTGCCATAGTACTGAGAGAGCTGTGGCACAATGGGTAGTAAAGATCATGTTGTACTCACTGGGATGCAGGTTTGAATCTGTGGTGTCATGTTCACTCTCTGTTTTTCCATATTTTTTTCTATAAATACCCATTTGACCTTACAGTCCTATTGAGGTAAAAATACATGATACTGTTTTTATAATTGTTCCTGATAAGCTATGTTTATTTTTTAAAAAGTCTATGAAATGCATTGTGTTTTTCCTGATGTGATATCAAGTCTTAAAAAATAAAGTCTGCATTAAATTGCCATATTCATTCCTGTTTTCACAAACACAACCTTTAAGTACTTTTTTTTTGATGAGTCAGAAATATTTCAAGAACAATAGGTGGCAGCACCAATGCATCTATGCGTCTAAAAAGTGGGCACCACTAATAAAGTCACTATGTGAAACAAACTGACTGCTTTCTCTTTTACAACTGCATATCAAAGTTTGAAAGATAACAGGTAAAATACACATTATGGGGTGTCTACAATAAAATTACCATCACACTCCAAACTCTGTTGGATGCCTGAGGATCATATTCATCATGGATTTGCCCATATAACTGATCATTCCATGCCAACAGTTTAAGTAATGCAATGAATTACAATTAATTATTGTAACCCTGTTTATCTTTTACACACTTTTACACACTGGCTGCAAGCTAGCAGGGTTACACTGAAAGGAAACAACTTTCAGTGTTTCAGTGTCTGGTAAAGAGTACCAGTGGTGTGAAGACTGAAATATAAAGGGTTTGCCTTATTTTTTGGTACTTTGTGCTGGAAGTTAACAGTCAAGGACTTTGAAATGATTTTCTGCACAAGTTCTGGACCACACTGCACAAGAAACATAAGTCATAGATTTATCTTTCCACTTTCGTGAACTATCTTACAGTATGAATAGGAACGTAATACCAAGGCTACAAGGTTGAATTTCTTTTTGGATTGATTTCATTGATTCAACGGTAAGGCTAATTAACCTTCAGTGAGTTTTCAAGGAATGCAACATACTTTAAAATCGAATGATTTCCCCCCCCCGATCCGTTCAGTTAGCCCTGCTGTCCTCAATCAATTAACAGGCTATCACATAATTTGTCTTACAATTAAGACATTGGCTACAAAATCATCAATTCAGATTTAAGAAGACTTGGTCAAAGAAATTAAATATACAGATGCACCTTAATGTCCACAATGACCACATAAACCGCTCTGTAAACATAACCCTTCCTATCCATTTAATATCTGTAATATGATGACTACAGTTTTGGGTGCATTTGACTGGTATTTAAAAAAAAACTACTTTTACACTAATATTACTTTGATTAAATGTCTCACAAAATATTCTTTAAATGAATCATTAAGCTCCACGCAAACAGATTTTCCAGCATTACCGTCAGGAACGGCGAAGCATCTGGTATCTTCCTCCGTGCCAAGTGCAGTGTGTTCGTCTGGCTGCTTGTACAGTAGTCCAGGCCTGTCGCTCAGGCATTCCCAGCAGCCAGTTGGGCCACACGCACACAGCTTGTACAACGCGAGCCCAAACGGGCAGCACCAGCAGAGCCCTGGCACCGCTCCCGGGCATGTCAGCCCACTGTTTCACCAGCCCTTACACTGGCTTTTCACTGCGTCCGTGGCCTTCAAACACCTGTCAAACGAGAGAAGAGAATCAAGCAGCAGGTAGAAACCCTTCAGGAACCATTTAAAAGTCAATTCAGATCAACAGCCTCATTCCAGATTCAGTTCTTTGTAGAGTTCACACGTGTCAAATGAAATTACAGGGTTTGAGGGTCAAAATCTATCATAACTCTGACGCCATTTCTGGAAGGCAACAGGGTTTAAAAGAACATTAGTGTTATTAGCATTAAAAATCAGGTTACTTGGCTACTAAGCTGTAGTGAAACACAATACAAGACAAGCTGACAAACTGTGCACAAAGGTATTAAGTGATCAATTATTTAGTTATTCAATCTGTTTGTGCAGAATATGGTCTCATTTTCTTAATCAGGATTCCCTGAAGATAACATTTCATGGTTTCTGTCCCATGGACTTGATTTATCTAATCCAATCCTGCCAAACATATTCATTGCTTTTCAGTGTGTGTAGCACTTTCCACAATACACATAGTTTTATTTCCACACCAAATCATACATAATGCTTTATAGTTTACACATGAAGTATAATACACACTTAACATTCTATAGGCAAGACAACACTTATGAATTTCATAATAGTTTCAAACCTTTAAACAGTTTTTAACATTTTAAAAAGGGTTTGTTGATTAGCTAGATTACCAGAAGCAGCATCTACTCACCCTCATCTTTTAATCTTTCATTATGTGATGCAAATAAGCATCAGAATATTTTGGCCTTATTGGCTGAAGTGCAAGACAAATTAACCAATTAAACAAACAGCTGCATGCCAATCAGCATTCTGGGATTTAAAAAAAAAGTCACATGACACACATCTCGTGTTAATGCATTTAATTTAGTCTTTCCAGAACTCACAAGGTGGATTTTCTCCCATTATACATTGATCCCCCCCCAAAAAAATGAACTCCCCTCTTTAATGTCACATGGTTAACTGCAGGAAAACGGTGTGAAAAAGAAAATATGCTTTATAGCCAAACCCAACATTATTAATCCATTACCAACCATTTAAACAAAAAAACAACACAGTTTTTATGACAGCAGCAAACTGCATGTAATTTCCCTTTGAGTGAATGTAGAAACCGCATCAAGCTTTATTAAATATCACCATCTTTTCACTTTGGAGTCTTCCTTTACCCTCCATAGCATGAGTTCCATACAAGCTGTGGCATCCTCACGAGAGTCGTGACCCTCCACTGTGGCAAACGAGAGCTGTTTGTTTCACATGTATTTCATGTACCAAATACTCACTGTCAGCTAAATTACTTCTATTGTAATGTCATGTCAACATTAAACACACATAATCATTATCTGTGGCATATAATACAATGATCTCTGGTCTCCTTTTTATATCCAGGTGTGTGGAAATAATGCAATGACACAGTTGGACCCTGTAAAGTTCTACAGTGTAGCAGCTGTTGGTTCAATGGGATTCCATCACAGTCACAGTTTACAAATGAATTTAATAGGCCAGGACGCAGTGTTAACCTACCACTCTCCTGGATAATTCTTCTGAGATAGTCTCCAGTCAGACTATTAAGTTCCCTTTTATGTGGCAGACCCAGCCGATGGGGAAACACCACAGAGGTGTCAATCACAGAGCTGTGAATTATCTGAAGGTGGTAGAAAAACCAAATAACTAATATTTTATAAGCAATACTTAGACACCCATAACCACGTTTGACCTTCTTTCTTCAAATGGAACACAAAGGGAGTCACCATTTACTTTCATTGGATTAAAACAAAATAAAAACACTTCATGTCTTCACTAACTTCTGGATTAAAGCCAATGCAAAGTTCTTCTACATTGTAATTCAAACCATAAAAATCACAAAGTACTTAAATACAACGTTTTACAACTCACTTTAAGTGCAGCTAAATCATTCTCCAAGCCATGGCCAATCAGAAAAGTGTTTGCATTAATAAAGCTCAAAAGCACTGCTTGAACATCATGCAAAGAAGAGCTGGAACCTTTCACATCATCCTTGCTGATGCCCGAGAACCTGAGAGAACAAAGCACTTGTGTTTAAATGCATCACTCGTAAGATACAAGTTACAATCTTATTGTCTTTTAATAAATTCCACCGTAAAATTAATACCAATGTCCTACCTGGTATTATAGTCAATGACGTCATTATCAGGTTTGACAAAACTGTCAAAGACGACTTGCAAACTGCTGTTGACTACAGTCACCCTGGCTAGTTCCAAACCCTGAGTCGTGTAGCACTGGATAAAACACAGACCAATATGTAGGGTTTTTTTTTTTTTAACTGGCCACCTCTAGTCACGTCACCTTTAGCATGTCACACATTTACAATACACTTAATTATTAATAATTTCAGTATTATTTCCTAAGCATCATCAACTAGTAGACAAACATTAAAATGATGTCACAACATATCCTTACCGTTTCCGTGTCAACAGCAAAGACTCCTGGACAGGTTTTCCCCATTGAGGATTGAGGAAGACTGCTCTCAAAGCCCTGAAGGCTTACAGCATCATGAACATGGAGCTGTAAGCACATGTAAGCACACTCAGAACATGCAGCAAAATCATGTATGATTTAATCCTTCAACCCGAGCAGGAGTTTAAAACCTGAATACATTGAAAACTTGACATCCAGGTGAGCCGACTGCACTCTCACAACAACTGTATCGTGTCTCAACACCTCCAGGTACTATGAGAGAGCAGAAAACAGTATTGTAATGTTCCTGTAGCACAATTAGTACTGCATTATGTTTGCAGTGCAAAGGTTGTGGGTTCGATTCCCAGGAAATGTAAACACTGAAAAATGTACAACTTAATGCACTGTAAGTCACTTTGGATAAAAGCATCAGCCAAATGCATAAACGTAAAAAAAACGTAAACCATGATACTGCAGCGACAATAAGAAACATGAAGTTTCTTCAGTCGTCCATTGGAAAGCAATTAGCAAGATGCATTGGGCAATTCTTACCTCTGTTTTCAATGACTTTTCCATAATGATAATTGCACTCCTCTCTGCGTGTGTGTTTTCCACTTCTGTCAACAGAAAACGTAGCTCCACATCGACAGCAGATCCTCTTTAAAGCTGTTACAGTAACATTTTGTAGGTATTAAAATACATTTATTAGAAATTAAATGGGCACTACATTTACTTTAACAGTAAAAACAAAATTGGCTGTAGTTAATGGCATCTGCCAAATACATAAAAATACAATCTTTTATGTGTATTACATGGGAATTAAACCCATGACTGGTGATGCTAGCACAACATTCTACAAGTTGAGCTAAAAAAAATGCAAAGTATAAGTAAAATGTAGACTCACAATCACTTATTCCTTTCTTGGTATCTCCGTACTGAATGGCACAGTCAGCTTTCTCTGGATGTTTACGGGGGTAGTTGTTTACTCTCAACATTTCCTCGGACAAAACATGCTCCTTCAGTTGATTATAAAGTGTCCAGTCGTCTGCATGTATAAATGCAACAAGACAACTACATCCATTGCATTTTCACTTAAAATAACTAAATACTTCACAATGACCCATCAGTGTGAACATTCTAATTTGCAATTGTTTTAATGGCTTGCATGCTGTGCCTTTTAATATGCTTAATCTTAAAAGCAACAAATTTGTTTACCTCTGTGACTATCATTTTAGTTTGACCCTGAAATGAGAACCAACTCTTACCAGGTCCCTGAAGTGCTTGAGTATTTAGTGGTACATTGCCTCTAGATACATGCTGATCTCTCTCACTGGAAGCTGTAAGTACATGCGTACAGGGTGACCTTATATGAGTGTAAATATGTGGTAAACAAATGTACAGTAGCTGCAGCAATGCAAACAAAACCAATGTGCATAAAAATACAGCACTTCCCTTTGGCAGGCAAGACACTTTGATTTTTGAGCCTCTTGAGGGCATTGACAGCTATGCTTAGATATTTGAGCTTATTGATGCTGCGGTCGTAGACAGTTTTTTCCTCTGCCAGAGCCTAGAGCAGTCAGCAGGCATGTTAAAAATCATACATAAAACATTATCAGTATAAAATATTGCATGTACATTTTGGATCTTTCGAAGACAAACCTTCTCAAAGGCATCTTGCACCGTCACCGATGTTTTCAGGAACTCCTCCACAAAAAGGTTCACGTAACGTTGACGAACATCATGTGGGACCTTTGCTCCAACCTCCGGCCTTATTTTTGCTTTTCGTTTGATCCCCATCGACTAAACAATGCATAAACTTATCAGTCACATCCTGGCTTAACAGCACAAAGTAAACCACAAAACTGATATTTTAGTAAGAGGACGAAACTAAAAAAATTAATCTGAAATTACTAAAAGTTAAATAAAGTGGGTTACGTTCATAGAAACCCACCGGGGTGTGTAGCTAGATTAGGGCTGTATAGTTAACCTTGGCTGGTATGTAGTTGGGCGGTTGTGGAGGATGTGAAATATGTGGAAGTTGCGTGGGTGGGGAAGGCTGAGGTGGTCGTTGGACAGACATGGTGGTTGGAATCAGCATCAGAGGTAAGCCGCAGTTTCCCTCAGGCATGATGAGGTGCAGGTTTGCCCCTAGCTGCAAAGTAGCACCAACTGGAATGATGGCTTTAAAATAAAAGGTAGTAAAAGGGTAAAATAAGAAAATGTAGCTACAGCTCTCCCACTAGAACTAAGAAAGTGTAACCAATGCTTACAGTTTTGCACAGCACTTGAATGAATGACACTAGGTGTATAGACTCTCTTTGGAACAGTGCTTGTAACTTGGGACTGGCACCCTGTCACTGCTGCAGTTAGTATGGCTGCCCTTCTTTGGCATGTTTGAGCTCTATTGGGAATAGTCAATGTGGGTCCCCCCTCTCGAAAAGGCACAATAATCTGCCCTTTGCTTTTAGTTGCCTGCTGAGGATAAAAAAAATGGTTAAGTCAAAAACATTCCAAACAACTTTGTATTATTAAGACCCTTTCACACAGTAGTCCTGGTAAACTCCCAGTACATTAAAACATTAAACAAAACATTAAAATAATGACTTTATCGGTAAATGCACTATTCACAACAAATTCTGGTTGCCTCCCCACTCAAAAAGATTTCATACCTCGAACTTGGCTACATGTGCCACCCTTTTTTTCTGTGCAGGAGGTGGATTGGACTTCATCTCAGTTTCTGGGGTCTCTAGCAATTCTTCCTGAAAATTATTACAAAAGGATAAACTTCACAAATGTTTTTAGATGTTCTAATTAGTTTATTTTCTAATTTGTAGTTTAAAATATTTGTGCTTTTCTCTAACCACAGTAGATGTTGTACATGTATAAAAGAATATAAAACAAATCAGTTGGATTTTCTTACAGAAGCACCAGTTTGGACCACAGGACCTTTATTTTGGACCACAGGAGCATCACTCTGAACCACAGGAGCTTCATTTTGGTTGGCTTCCATAAAGATTCTGTAGCATTCCTCCATTGGGTCAGTTTCTGAGAGATCTAGATCAGAGTACCTAAGCTCCTCCTCAGAACTAGTGTCAATTTCTATGACTTCATTATTAGTTCCTTCCATCACAGCAGATGTACAGGCCTGTAAAGAAACGGTTGCTACACTGGGAACAAATGGTGTGTCTGATGTCAATATTTTTTGCTCACATCCCACGGTTGTTCTTGGGTTTAATTGACTAGTTGATGGTTCAGATAGGACAATTCTGTCATCAATCTCTGAAACATATGGGATCTTGTGAACAAATGGTTCACTTTTTAAACTGTTTTGAACAGTTGGCCAAGATGTCTCAGCTAGGCCTTGAGAGTTTGGCCCATGTGTATGCTCCTCATTTGTATGCAAGGATGAAGTTAAGGACTGAGACAAAACCATGGGGGCATTTTGATGAAGAGAGGAATCCTGATCTTGCAAGATATTTTTAGTAGAAACAGTTTCTGACAACTGGCCATAACTTAAGATGCAGTCTTGTGGCTCTGTTCCAAAAGTAGCATTGTGGACTTGACCTCTTGCAGACTGTGAGGAAATGTCTTCCTCCTCTTGAATAAAACTAAAAGGGAGCAGCTTAACATCTTGAAAGGATTTGATCTTCTCACTTTCACTTCTCAGATTGTCTAGACATGTGGAGATATCATCCAGGACATTCTCCAAGTTCTGTGGTTTCTCTTGTTTGTCCTGCATAACAAAAGTTTCCATATTGAGATTATTGGATTTTGTAGAGACACTTACTTCGGTCACAGGTTCTTCTGTGATTTGTTTTACAAGGTGCTTTACAATTGTTTCTTGTTTGTTTGTGGGTCCTTTGGCCTCTTTACTATCCTCAGCATGGACATTAATTTTATAGCATAATTTGGGTGAATGAAGTAGTTCTTTGTTTACGGTTCCACATTGGTTTGAAAGCTTTTGCTCATCTTGCAAAGGCAAGGCATCAATGATGAGTTCTCCCTCAGAAGACTCTTGTTCCTGTACAATTAGTTTGGTTGAGGTTCTCTCTTTCTCTTGGACATCTGCACTAAACATAATTTCATTACTCAGAGACCCTGCAGAGGACAATTTGTCCTTTTGCTGACTGGCTTTTGTCTGTTCATTCCCATTAAGAGAATTATCCTCTACACAATTACCCACAGATGAATGTAGTGATTTAATGACTGTTGTCTTGGTTTTCAGTTTAGGCTTACGTCTTCCCTGATGTTTGACTGAAGGTGAGACGTCAATGACCAAGGTCCCCTCATCATCAGAGTCATCTAAATGAGAAGACAAAGGCTGAACCTTTTTTTCTGATCCATTATTTTTGAGGCCATGCTGAGGAACCACTTTGTCTGTTAACTTAAGCTTATAATCAACAGGGCTGCCGGACAGCAAGTCAGCAGAAAAATTGGAACAAGGGTCATATTCCAAATCAGTTTTGGGTCGAGCACGATCAACCACATACTTGCGATCAGAGGCTGAGGAAGCAACAGGCTTTGTTTTTCTCAAATGGTTACCGTTCTGGTCTTTAGCTGGACTTTCAGCTGTTCTCAAATATTTCTCTAAACCAACACCTGCAACTTCCGTCTGGGCGAGCGACTGCGCTGACTGATACTGAGACAACCTCTTTTGTTCTTTCTCCACCTCACTCCTCACTGCCTCTATTTCTTTGTTAATTCTCTCCAGCTCCTCAAGACAAGTGCTGTCCTCCGTGTTGTGAGAGGCTCCATTAGCAGGAGTGACTTTCAGATCTCCAAGAGCTAAATGGAAAGATGAGAAAGATTACTCACAAAAACCCTGACATCTGACATACTGCTTTGAATTACTGAACTGATGTTTTTCACACTCTTTTTTCTACAAGTCTGCATTTTAATGGCAGAACAAACACAATATAGGCAATTAAAGATTTAAGTAGTTATTCAAGTGTGAAAAGGAAAAGTAAACGAGACACTAAACTAATAGTCAAAACCTCATCTTAAAATGCACAACGGTGATTTAGGGTCAAGCGATGTTGCACCATTTGGGTTTGTTAAATAAACTACAGCGCAACTTCATCCATCAAATACGCATCATTTTAAAGACGTACAAGCATAAGTATTATAAAATAAAAGTGAAAATAAAACATTTTTACCTGTCGCCGTCATCACACCAGATGCGTCGTCTTCGCCATGGCTGTATATACAGTAAGGTCGCTTGCATCGTCCCAATAAAAGAAAGGGACAATGTATTTCCGCGAAGAGGGCTGTGGACCGAAACATGTGCTGCGCGTATTTGTAACACAAACTTATTCTAAGTTTTGTTACAAAGGTTTCTAAGTGTTATGAGAACGGAAAAGAAACAAACCCATGTGAGAAAGTTGCTTCTCTTAGTGCCACTATATTGATGCGCATTAACGCAACTAGAAGTTTTGCGGCGTTTCCGGCTGTTAACCAGGTGCAGGTGTGCGCGATTGATGCGCATTAGGTTAAAGCTGCAGGAATTGTTGCATTAGTCCGTTATTTTACATGTCACATCGGTTTTTATTGATTCATTACAATTGCTTTATTGATCTTTCTCTTTTATCATATATTGTTTTCTCACATTGCTCTCCTGAGATATTATGGGATGCGACAGAAGTCCACTGTGAATAAATGATTTAATGGTTAAAGTAATTTGTCAGAAACTGGTTTAGTTACAGTTTCTATGCTTCCAAGAGTGAGACACACACACACACACACACACACACACACACACACACACACACATATTTAAGAAACAAATGAATAAATGGGAGTTCCTGGGAACAGGAATGTGCATATTATCAAAACTGTTGTGTTTTTGTTTTTGTTTGGGTCTGTCAATGTAAATCTGCAGGATTTATCATAAATGTGTGATGTTAGATCAAGACATTAACCTTAAATATGATCACCAAGTAAAGCAATGGCACACATTTCTAAGAAGTAGACTTGCATACTGATACCAAGAATTGCCTCCTCTGTTGTTCCCAATGCCGTGTACCCAATACCTTGTAAAAGTGAAGTGTGTACAAGGAGGTTATGAATAGCATTGGTGGGTGAGTACAATGAAAGAAAGAACAAGATGAGAGTATGTTCCTTTATGAATATATAACATTTAAGTATTGCAGAGGGATTTCTCAATGTCTCTCTTATGTCTGAAGACCTCTGGCCCCTCTGACCACGTTTCTGTCCTTTGTTTACATTTTTAATTTCTGTAAATTTTATATGTTATTACCAAATGCTCCTGAGGTTTAATGGTCTCACAGAAAGCCAGCAGCTGAATTCACTTTGGCTGGCAAAGCGAGCAATTAGACCCGGGATTAAAAAGAATTAAGTTTAAAGGCCTGAGGAGAGCTGGCCTGCCATCTCAAGACACTCCATTACCATCAGGAACACAAGCCATGCTGAATTACTGCTTAAGGGTAAGCAGAAACAAAAGCAACGCAGGGCTGCCAGGAAATACACATGCATCTAAAGAGGGTGATTTTGACATCTACATTTGAGAGGCAATGGTATCAGCGGTGGGACTGTGAACTGATCTTGGGACAAAGACCAGATGGAATTTGTTAAATGAACATTTGTGGCAGCCTGCCTTTTCCAGACGGATATTCGTGGAAATTCATCTATCCATTAAAATCATCTTATTTGTGATGTCCAATTGTGTTCCTGAGCTTAGATTTTTGGGATCATATATAAGCAATTGTTTTTTTATTATGGTAATGTATGAACACTTTTTTTAATGAGCTGATTATATTTATATCCCTTAACTCTTGTGCAACCACAAATCAACCCTCACAAAACCATTTTTACAGTTTCATGGTGCCATTTTCTTTTTTAGTCATTATTTTCCTTAGTGTCCCTGCTGAGGCAAAATCTGACCCATGTGTCTGTGATATTATATTGTACCTTAAAAACTTACCCCTGCTTACCCCTACAGACATGACTGTCTTTGTATTCAAGGTAAACTGTAAATACAACAGTTATTTTGTCACAGAACATAATGCTTTAAAGAGTAATACTGTAATTTGCAGATGTGGCCACAGGGATTACAAAAGGCTTATCACGACAGGGTTGAAATCACTTCAGCTGCAGCTGAAAGGACTGCTGCTCTAGTCTAAGTGTGCCAACAGTTTATATTACTCCCTCCCACACTTCCAGTCTATTCCCATTAGGATGTCACTCATAGGATCGTTTTGCAGAAGTCCAGCCTTGAAACCAAGTTTACAGCTGAAGGAAATACCGTACACACTCATCGGTCACCAGAGAGACCCGCAAGGCAGCCAGTTGAGCTGTCACAGACATGCAGTAGATGTATGGAAGGCAAACAGCTGAAACGCAGCATGGAGAGACCACAAAGAACTGTTGTGTTTCAGGTAGGCTAAGGTTATATTTCTTCTAAATGGGGCTCAGACACAGCAAACCACTGTGAATTCTGTTTGTCACTTTTCTTAATAAATGCTAACATTATCCTAGCATGACTGTGTTTCCAGGCAAAATGTGATTGTATGACTGAGATGTTTTTGCAAACCAGGCAGATATTTTCAGATGTCCAGGGGGGAAAAAAAACTCCTTTGTGAGAGCTTTTCCAAACATCAGAACCCTAGGAGACCTTGGGTCCTGTGCTTACACAAAACCAAATCCCACAAAATGTTAAACATGTGTATGCGAAACACTGTTTAGGCTACAAGGGTTTAAAGTGAGATCACAAACTGAAGGATGTTTTCTCCAGACAAACCGCAGTTTTGGACAAGAGTTTTTGGTAGAGTCCAGATGCTACGATCCAACACATCTCTCTGCTTACAGAGGGAGGCCAAAAGCTACTATGCGTGATTGATAGAGAGGGCGGCCCTTAGGTCCTGGAAGTTCATCAGTATTCACAAAGCATTCCAGTCTGAGTCATAAGACAGAAGCACAAGCCATAATGACCAGAAAGCTTGTGCACAGTAGGCAGAACATGTCTGTCCGCAAACATGCACAGCTTGCAGGACACTAATGATGGGATTAGGTCATATAAATTTGGGATTTATTGAACCAGAACAATGCTAGGTTATAACATGGCACATTCTTGAAGAGTTTGCAAATCTCAGTTGTGTTAGAACATCAGTACAGGAATAAAGAAAATAAAGGAGGGAGTTTGGTTGGAGATGTGTGTGAAGGCTACTGCAGGCGGAGACAAACAACCGTGGCTTTCAGAAAGGTGCTTATTTACATAATGGACAGAGATCTCCTCAGGCCTACAGGTCCATCTAGTGTTAGCCTGAGAGAACATCAATGCTGCAATATCAGTAATGTCATGAATTTAAGTAAAATACAACTCTTGCCATCTCTCAAGATTAATTAAAAGAACATATTAACTTTTTCCACAAATTATTGACTGGACACAAAATATCAGTTATTTATTGAGAAACTCAGCACAGTTTGCAAAAATGTAATTATCTAGGACGATACAGGAATGGTGATTGGTTAAGTCAATTTAAAACAAATCTCATTTCTCAAGAGCCTGATAACTAAACATCAAATTACAGAAAAATTTGCATGTACAGGAGGTTTTTGTGCTGAATTTTGTGCACCTGAATTTAGAAAGATCACAACACATTGTGTTAATAATTAGTTTGTTTCCCATTTTATTTAATAGAGTTTCACTCACATTGGATGATAATGTATCAATAATAAACAACAGTTGTTTTACATATGATAAATCTGTTAAAATCCTTTAAAAACAGGGGTCACACTATAAAAAGTGACGATTGCGTGCACTCAATCTTCCTAATATTTAAAACCTATATTCCAGTTTCTATGGAATGGTCTTCACTGTGTGGTTGTGAAGGCTTTCAAGAGCAGGTCAGCTGCAAGACCAGGAGAAATATCGCCACAGGTTACCCTTCGCTCCAGCTCCGGGAGCTCAGCACGCACGGCTGGGTGCTGCTGGAAATGTTGTAAAGTGTTTTCCTGGATCAGATTCCACAGCCACACTTTCTGCTGAGTCTGTCGCCGGACACGGACCTCACCACTGCTCAGCATCACGTCCCAGAACTGTAGCACCGTCTCCCACATCTCGGACACACCTTGACTGGTCTGAGAGGATATGCGGACCACCTGACCAGACATTAGCAAGACAGAGAGGAATAAGGAGAAAGCAATATATAACATATTACATATATTTACATGTCAATTACATCTTTCCTGTCCATTTATATTTACACTATACATGGACAGGAAAGATGGAAAAGAATTTCAATGTGGTCTGCCACAGAAAGTAAAGAAGAAAAAAATGCTGGTACATGTTGCTAGCATTATTTATCACTCATAGGGGTGCTTTATAATGCTACGTAATTGCAAAATCACAAGCACAGCAACTCAACAGACAGGGTAAATGTTACAATGGCTATTTGCTGTGACATAGACAGCCGTGTTGCAGAGTTACAAGAATTTTGTAGAACCTAAAATAGGTTACAGACCAAAAAAGATTAGACAAAATATGAACAAGAACAACCAAAACGGCAGAATAAAACAGACCAGGGAAGCAGTACAATTGCTTTACATATGAGCCTAAGAAGCGGAAATGCAGGGGCTGAATGATTCACCCACACATATCATTCCATCCTCCAGTCTTAGAGGAGGAGAGAAAAAAATAAATCAATATGATCGTCGCATCCTCCAGTCAAAGGGATGGAGCTCAGAAATCATGCTGCTGAGGGGAGACAAAGGTGGTTTTCATCCTTGTGGGTGGTCTCTAATCAGTGAAATGCATAAGGCAGCATTTAGACATTCAATGGGCTGCCTGTGTTGGGCAGAAGTAATACTGGGGGTGGGAGGAAGTTGACAACGCAGAGCAGGGCATTATGGGAAATCGTGTTATGTGCAATGACAACATAGAATACTCCAGCAGAGAGGATGTGTCGTTTATCATGTAAAATGAGGATGCATGAATGAAGTTATTTTGGTGGCATTGCTTGTAAGAATGGAAAGGAGGGTTACAAGCACTAAACAGTAGCTTATATCTGTATATTATTAACCCCAAAAACATCATGACTTTTACAAGCATTTTTTAACAACAAAGATTGATTTTGACAGTCATAATTCAATTTCAGGACCATAAAACATTGTTATGCTTTAATATATTGAACAAAATATTTACCTCACTTATTTATCTGATTTAAATGTTATTCATTTATATTAATCACAATGTTTTGTATTGGAGTAACTGACACAAAGACAACAGAGCAATTGGCAGTCATTAACTGCAGAAACAATTGTGTGGTATTTTGTTGTATTAACTAAGAAATTGTAGTAAACAGGGTTCACACTGATGTGAGGGGCTTCAGTAAAGTAATAAACAGCATAATATACAGTCACACTGTCACCTTCGGTTTCCAAACTTTGGATTTCTTTCGAAGCAACTTCAGGGCACTTGTGTATTCCGCTTGAATTCTCCGTGCAGGAACAACCAAATCACCGTCTGATTTAGTAACTACTACCAAGTCAGCCATTTCAATGATGCCCCTTTTAATTCCCTGTTTGAAAACAATTAGAAAATGAATAATAAATAAAACAATTTAAGCTACTTCCTGTATAAAAAGCAAGTTTCCCACACCCAGACACCAGTCTGAAAACTCCTGGAGTATCTGATAATACAAGCTATACTTCTCCACAGAGAGTGTCAACAGACCAACAAAAGCTTTAGACGAGTGATGGGTCCGTGTTTACCTGTAGCTCATCGCCCCCTGCTGGTGGGATCAGCAGCACAAACATATCCACCATATCAGCCACAGCAAATTCTGACTGACCGACACCTGTGCAGAGATTTAAACATTTAGGTGACCCTTGAATGCAGATTAAGCTTTCAGAAACGTTTAGCACAAGAACAAGCATTTACTTGGGACAAAGTGTGAGATGGAAACGCATTATTAGAGAATATAATCTTGTTTTAGTTTTGACCAAGTAAACTTACCCACAGTTTCAACTAATACAATATCATAGCCTGCACCCTCACAGAGGACTATAGCTTCATTGGTGGTTCTCGTCACACCACCCAGAGTTCCTGAGGCGGGAGAAGGTCGGATGTAAGCATTCATGTCTCTCGAGAGCTCTGGCATTCGTGTTTTGTCCCCCATCAGTGAACCTGTATACAAAGTTAGCTAATTATTATGAGTTTATTAAAGAGGGTCATTTTTGTTTTACAGGAATACTTTAAAATGTGTTGGCATCAAATTTATTTAATAAGTAAGGCTTCACAATAATTTATATCTTATGTGTTTTACAAAATTAGTTAACCCAAGAACGATTGAATCAACATGAGGAAACTATACCTTCAAACTTTGAAGGCATTTTATAATAGATGTATACTTGCAATTAAATGGTCTAAACATAAATAAGTTAATGCAAACAAAATATGTTTTCATAAAGAATATGGCACTTTCTAAGTCTAACATTAATGTAATGCATTTTTCTGTTTTATTTCAGCAGGCAGCAAATTGACTATAAAGATAAATTGTAAATCCTAGGAGACTTATATAAAGACAAAAAAAATACAGGAGTTTTTAGTGAAAAAGAGAAAACAGTAACATAGCACAAAACAGATTCAAACACGTGTCTGGTGTGTATGCACACTAAACACAAGGTGACAGTATTGACAGGTACAGACTAAATCCTTTTGACATTTCCTTGTTTGCTCACCTCCAGTCGTGCAGGACGAGGGATCCACAGCTAGTACTGACACTTTATGCCCTCTTCCTGTCAACATCTTTCCAATAACCTCTATGAATGAAGACTTTCCGGCACCAGGGGGACCAGACAGTCCTGAAGTCACATGTACACAGAAAGGGAAGTCAGACATTGACTTTCAGAGCCACCAGTGTATTTAAATTCTAAAGGTTCAGGGCATTCATGCAAACATCTGAATGGTTCTGCCCCACTCTTACTGGTCACATCACCTTACTGACCCACTCTGAAGGCCACAGGTTTCCCCCCATTAAGTCTTTCTTGCTCCTGACGGTAGGCCATCACCCTCTGAAGCAAAACCTGGGCTAACTCCTTCTTCCTTGGATGCTGGGTCTCCACAAGAGTTATAGACTCAGCAAGAGCTGCCCTTTGGCCCCCAATAAGTCCATCATAGAGCCTGGTCAGTAGTCTATTCTCCTTGTCAGTCAAGTCTGAAATTTGATGGCTTACTGTAGTCTCCACAGAAACCCATCTTCTCTGATGGATGGTGCAGGATAAAGCAAAGCAAAGGTTTACAGCGGGTTTACAAACGAAACGTCTTAATACTGTTGTAAAGTGCGCATGCTGAGAACCAGCAGCAATACGACGAAGAGCTTGAAGAACCCCAGTGGGCGCCATGTTCCTCTGTAGACCAGATTCTGCAAAAACGATGAAGACAAAAGCTTTCATGTACAGACTCTGGCAAAGACGTAGAGTAGTAAACTTTTAAACACAAACAAATAAAAAAGTCATTGAAGTTTTCCCTTGACTTTAAAAATGCACCAAGCTACAAAAGAAAACATGCTATCAGTATGAACAGAAAGACTGTATAAGATCTCACTTCGTTTCAAAAGAGAGTCTATGTTAATCTATTGTGGTTTATAGTACTACCAACTACAACAGTTATAGTTAAATGATAAAAACTATAGCAGATAAATTATAGACACACATCTCGGTTAGCAACAGCTTGAACCGAATCAGTTCATTCAAACGACAGAACACATAACTGAACAAACAAGCCAACCGATATATCAAATATTAAACAGTAAATCCAGTCCTTACCCAGTCGTTTGACACCGTCTGTCTATTGTACTCGTCTGTGTATAATGTGCAGTTTATACTCTGTCTTCATTTAGACAGAATATCACCTCAGGCTTTCGTAATGTTTGAGCTCTGAGGTCGGAGAGCAGTAAAGGACGTCGAGATTTTTCAAAATAAAAGTCCGCTCTTCAAAATTAAAGACTTCTGTCAAGGGCGAAAAATACCGAAGAAATACGCAATAATTAAAATTAATGTCTTACAATAAAAATTAATTCAATAAATGCATTACTACAAAATAAGACATGTTTCGGACAAGATATTCATAATGAAATGTTATGTGCGTATTATCATTCTGCATGTCAATACCTCAATTTTAAATTTAAAAGATTTTGTGCCTATACAAAAATTGAAATACAATAACGACACTAGATGGAGCTATTGCCAGTTTTAAAGATTAACCTTTTGCGTGTAATTCTATTAAGTCCACTATAGTCAGCATGCTGTTACAAACCCATTTAAACTCATAAGAAAAATGTAGGCTAACTTCTGATAAATAGATTTACAAATAATCAGATAAAACAGTGCTCAATAAACATGTTAATTCTATATTAATTCATCAAATATAATAATAACAAAAATCTAAATCTCTAAACAAACCTAGAACCATTCAAAGAGAAATTTCTTAAAATGGACAACATCAACACAGTGGTAATAAAACAACTTTATTGAATCTTCCAGTAAAGACTTAATATTCATGGAATAAAACTGTTTTTCTGAGAGTACAAGCAAGAACAGCACAAAAAAGACAAACACACAAGAAGCCACTTATGAAAGTGCAGATACAAATGAACAACAATATATTTTCTTCAAAAAATATAAAAAGTTTACATTTTAACAGTGGATGGGATTTGACTAGAAATAAAAAACTGAGAGCAAGTTAATCAAAATTCTACTTTTTACAAAATAACAATACTAGTGCCATTTAGAACTTGCAAAGAAAATGCAATTGTTTAATTCTAAAATTGCAGAATACGCACAGGCGTAATGCACATTTTTCTAATTTTATAAGGGTGCTTTGTGAAAACGGATTATTTTTATTTCAGAAAAAATGTCAGAAACGAGGACGTTCTTTCGTGCAGAACAGTGCACGACATTGACAAAGTAAACAACACCTGCCTCTGCTCTCGTACAAACTATAGACTTGCAATCCCGCGGATCAAACCACACTTGCAAAAAACAGACTGCACAGCACTTTCTTTACTAATAAGTACATTTACACACTACTTTTTAAGTCAGTCGATTAAAACTGCAATAAAAGTAGAACAATATATGCATGAATTTGCTCATGCACCCAACCCACTACTGTCATGCCCTAATCCCCATTCAATCCCCGTTTTTTTTTCTTCTGTCCATGTTGCTACATTTTTATCTACTGTACTTTCCAAGACAGATACATCGTAGAAAGATGGGAAATTTTGTATTAATGACCTTGTTAACTTAACATAACGTTAATAATGTATTTTATTTAAAACATTATTATTTTTGTCTACCAGACAAATTTTTCACCCAACACTATTCTGTACATGTACTACTCTGTACTAGCCTCTATAGAGATGCAGATTTTTTTTTCATAACAAATACTGAGATGTAAACGGGAAATTGAAGAAATACAAAAGAAAAACAAAGAAAACAAACAGCCAAAAATCCAATTTCTTTCACAAGACCAAAAAGAGGATACCTGCCACAAGTATGATAGCCTCATTATTTAACATGCTTGGTCACACAAAGTTGTCAAGTGTCTTCCAGATTCTCTCGAGCTGAGAACTGAGGAGTCTTCAGCCAAATTTGATGCCCTTAATCTACTGCTCTAGTAGAATACATACCCGGCCCCACCCTCCCTAAACCAACCAGCTGCTCCACAGAAACCTAGACTGACCAGGTTCCATCAGCCCTGTCTAGGACACAGAAGAAATGGGGTTGTGAGGAGAGCCCATCTGCGTAAGAACTTTATCCAGCCATTGCAGAGGACCATGAAGATGAATCTCAATCCAGCACGGGGTGCTTGTCACATCCTGCCGATGGTACTCTGCACCCCAACCCTGGAAAACAAGATACATTACACATATACACATCCTTTCAATGTGAAAATTCAGAAACCCTCCACTCATCTACTCATCTTACCTTTACAAAGCTCATGCGGATGGTGCACATCTTAGTGAGTTCATAGACGGCCTCAAACCCGTGGTTGACAGACTGTGCCAGGAGCTCTGCAAACTCCTGGTTGTTAAAGATCTTGAGGCTGCAGCGGCTGGGGATCTTGCAGACGGTGGTGGGGTGGAAACCGTGGTGATAGTTGCAGTTACGACTCTGGACGAAGATGCTGCTGTCACTCAAACATTCCGCATACACCTCTCCTCCCACATAGTACAAATGGACTCCTACCAAAGACAGTATAATCAATAAGATCTCCATTATAATACACCAGCTCTGTATTATGTGCAAAACAATGCTCAGTCCAGTGTCCACTGTAATAGTGTAATTGTTTGGACAGCATTGAGGCAGTTAAATTTGATCAGACCTTTTCCAATGTGGCGTCGGGTGTTCTCAATGGTGGAGTTGCGGTTGACATTGGACAGCAGACCCAGGCAGAAGCGGTTGCGGTTGTTGGAGGGGTCTGTAAAGCCGTCCACCAGAACGCTGGTGGAGGAGGCCATGAAAGCTTCTCCCACCCGATTGTTTAGCTCATAGTACACAATGGAGCACCAGTGTATGGGCTCCGCATAGGCCACGGGCTGAACATCTGCACAGAAGATGGTGGTGAATTTAATCAATGTATGCAAACAGCCCACTAGCATACACACACACACACACAAATCTGTTACATTATATTAGCAAGACATTGTCAGACTTCCATTATTTTCATACAAGGCTATTTTTTACCCTATGTCGAAGCTCTAAAACTTGTTTTAAAGGTGCACCCAGTAATTTATTGTGCTACTAACGTATGTTTTTATACTAACTAATAAGTGGTACAGCAACATGCATAAGAATTTGCGGTTACTACAGTCAGCCATAAGTAATTTGGCCCATATGCTTCATGTAAAATAAAACAGATTTTACTACGTCCTCATCTTATACTTTTAAAAAACATATACTCATATAACTAAAACATTTTAATGAGGAAAAATTACTGACAATATCTTTAAAACACATTGTAATGTGTTGTAAAATTAAAATTAAGAAATAAGTGAAAAATAAAGTTGAAGGTCTTAACAATTTTTTGCATATTCTTAGATATGTTTTAAGCATATATTTTTGACACTACTGACAGGAACCCTGCAACAGCGTGTTTGTCACTCCACAGAAATGACTCGCATTTATATGTGTCTCATAACTTACAGCAGAGGGCATATCGATTTTAGTAGCGTATTTATATGAGGTCACTGTTGCTAGGCTATTAATGGTAACACTCTGTTTATATGCTGCAGTGATTGGCCATAACACTGCACTGATCAAGTACTGACAAAACACAGCTGAATCAGCATAATACAAGTGACCAGCTGAACAGATATCTGCCCATATCAAATCCCAGCAGTGAATGTACAAGCATGCGGTACGGTAACTGCCCAACAAAACAAATAATCTTTTTCTAGTACCAGCAGAAGACCTCATCTGTGTCCGTCTGGCTAATCCCAAAGAGAGTAAAGTGTTTATCCAAGGCATTTTTCTACTCAGCTTCCTCTGACAGTGTGGCAGTGGGCCGCAGGTGTTTTATATCAGCCCCTCACAATGGAAGTTACAGGCTACAGTTCTGCACAGGATGCAGCTTGTTCTTGCATCCCAAAACACAGACCGTACAGTGACTTCCACCAACGTTTCAACAGCTCACTTTCTCTACGCACACTCCACCCACCTCCTGTGGGAATATGGGGGTCAATTTTCCACAACGTTCAACTTTTTGTACATATAATGTGCCTAGTAAGAAGACAACCGGTGGATTGAACAGGGTGGATTTTACATTTTTTATAATGCTGTGAAAACACATGAAAGGTTTTTGAAATGTTATATCAAGGCTGTTTTTCAGAAATGTATGTATACAGCTTGATAATGTATTGTTGATAATGTATAGTTTATACAAAATAACCCTTAAAAAGATAAGACGAGTTTAAAAAGCAGTTTGTCATTTGGTCAGTAAATGTTATGACTAATTTTGATACTAACTGTCAAATGAGTCCTACAGTAAAAAAAATTAATATTTACAGTTACTGAAAGATCAAAATTATGAATTGCCCACAAGGTATCAGATATTAAGGAAAAATAGGCAAGCTGTCTGTGACAAGCTGTGTGTGTGTGTGTAAAGACAGCTGCTGACAAGTCAGGCTGTAAGAATAGTGATAAGTTTGAAAGCATGTTTATCACATGGTCATATGGAGAATACCTGCCCGGTTGTTGATCTCCAGAGGCAGATTTGGAGCTACAAGGTTGGTATCCATTGGCTGGGGACAGTCTTGTGTCATTGGCTCCTCTGGGGGTATGTAAGCCGGTGGGGGGGTGTCTGTTGGCACAAACCCAACAATAGCTCTGTAAAACTTTTAAACACTATTCCAATGAATTCACATTCCTCTTCCTTCTAAGCTACAATAATCTATAGTACCCACCGGCACAAAACTGGCATTCCTAAAAATAATTTCCTCATTTTGTGTGTCTCATTTTAACTTCCTCCTTTTATGGGTAAAACTACAACAAAATACATGATTTACAAAACATTACATATATCTCTAACTACATAAATGATGGCATTCTTTAAAGTACCATCTCATACCATCACCAAACAAAGGTACCACTATTTACTAAAAAAATTCCTCAAATATCTGTCACAAAATATCCACTGAAATATTCAGTACTACCACAGAGAGTACAAACATGTACATTAATAACATAATTACAGTTTAGGCAATTGTCTTACCTGGCATCTGAAATGGGCTGCCGGGGTCCGAGCTGGATGGCGAATGGGGTAAGGTAGCTGTACTGCCTGTGCCGCTGTTGGGTGAGCTGGGGTAGCTGTTGGTTGGTGAGTTTGGGGTGAAGGGAATGGCGTTTGCTGGCTGTTGGGAGAAGGAGTCCGGGAAGGTGGCATTTGGAGGCATATGGGGCTCCGTCTGGTGCAGTGGGTTGCGAAAACGTGGCAACATAGAGAGTTTAGCATTGAACTCACTATTTCGCGGCACCAGTACTGGTGGCAACACTGTGGAATTGAAATAGAAATACACCAATTATGAGCAATCACAAGAATCCACTAAACATTTGTCTGATGTTATACAGTTACGTATTTGATTTATATGATGATTTAATAGCATATGTGTTTAACAGCCATATGTAACATCTTTAACTGTAATGTGACATATTATGTTTATATTTTTTGCCACTTACTATTAAACTTTGGGGACATTAAATATTTATACTATAGAGTATCACTTATTATTTTGGTAACACTTTAATTTTAATAGTCCAGACATTCTACTCACTATAAATAACTAAATATTTTTCAACTACCATTCATTAGGATATTAATAGTTTGACTGCATTACAGTATCAGTCTGTTTTCAAAGTAATGTTTAATGAGCATGTTATCTTATTCCACTAACTGCAACCAAACAGCCTCCTGCTACTCTAATGAGAGTTAGATGACATGTAGTTGTAAATTAATGAGGTAGTTTACAGTACATGAGGGTAAGTTACTTACTGTAGTTACTGCAATTAGTACAATGTCTAAAATAGACAATGGAAATGAAGTATAACCGTGTTTTTTTGATTTGTAACAATTTTGCTACAAAAAAATACAACTCTTTAAGATTTTATTTATAGTTGTTTTACGCCTACACTCTATAATATAGCAAAGCAATAAAATGTTGATGGATTTTCAGCTATAAACACCTTCCCGCCCTAACTGCCCACATGCCTTTTGATTTAGAGAAAGCAGTTGTTCAGACTGTGACGTTACCATTGATATAAGTGCAAAAATGTATGGAAACATGCATGTTAAGGATCTAGTATTGCTAAACAATTGATTTATACAATCAGTGTCCTTGTCCTTTTGGAGAGGGAGATGTTGAGACATCCCACAATCCTGCGCTAAACAAGCACATGCAAGGCGGGCAACTGCTCTTTCCTGCTATTGTCTGTATGACAGGAGAGCCTGTAAAAATCTTCCGCCATACAGCCACATGCTAGCCTTTTTAGCCGCCACACACACACACACACACACACATCCATGTGTACACAGAACAAAGCCCTCATTCTGCCCCCGCCTGGAATTTCCTGCTTCTGCTCTCATAATGCATCCACACACACACACACTGCTGACAGCTGTTTCTGTGTTGTCAGCTGACCCTCATCTTCTGCTTAGCCAACAAAAAAGGGAGCTGTGTGTTTGAAGTTCATTCTTCCACTATAAGCAGAGGTAAAGAAAAGTTTGTTTCCTATTAAGACACACATACAAAGTACAGAATGTTTTGGACTTCACCGTTTTTGATGCAACCAGATTCTTCATGCGATATCAAGATCAAACAGAAGAGAAAAACACCTGGGAGAGGCTGGAGAAAGCTATGGAAAGGGAAGGACAAAAAAAGGAAAAGCCATCTGCAGGAACTATGGGAATGGAAAACTGAGGAAAATGCATGGAATATGGTACATATGGGCTATATATTCCATATGGAAATCACTGACAGAGTGATTTTGCTAAAGTTTTCTTCAATATTTACAGAAAACGTACTAACATCAGTAAACAGAAAACAGGTGTGGCCAGTAATTCTCAAGAAGACAAATCACCTTTCAACAAAAAAACGTAACCTGCACTGAATTTCCACATTAAACCTTGTTCTAAGGCCCGTCTCATATGATCTGATAACAGTCAGGTCAGCTCTCTTGTGACTATCAGATTTCATAGGAAGGGGAATTTTGTGATACACATTAGTCACCACATCACATTTACATTCCATTTAACGTGTTGATAATGCGTAAAAAGGCTAAAAACAATAGAAAGCAATTTTTTAGATATATGTGCATTTTAAAACCTAAGGACAAACCAATGTGTTTCATGGTGTGATTAAACCTTTTTCTAAAAAGACTTTTAGGAGAACAAACATTGTTTTGTACACCATTCATTAGTTAATAAAGTCACCCAAATCAATGTAAATCAATCATATCATACATAAGCTGGTGCTTGGGAAAATACACTCATATTTGGCCTCTAAAGTCACTCACCTGGACTGTCGACCCTCTTGTAGTGATAGGGGTTGATGCACACATCCTTCTGCTTAGACCCAAACGGGAACTCACAGCATTCCAGGGCCTTAAGCTCATGGTGAGACTGCAGGTCAGGCCATCGCCACACGCGGCAATAGATGACGTGAGGCAGCCCCTTCCGATGTGACACCTGGAGCCTCCCGTCCAGTGAGCGAGGGATGGTGACACAGTTACTGGGCTGACCGGGGCAGCTGAGGGCCCTCTCCAGCTCTTCCATGGCCCCCTTCTTCTTTTTCAGCTTCTTGACCAGTGCGTCCACCGCCTTCTCCGCCCACTTCTCCTCCTCGTCGCCTTGCTTCCAGCCCAGCAAACGTTTGACTGCTGGGCTGGTGAAGGAAAAGAGCGAGGTAACGTTCATTGTGGCGCCACGTGCGCCCCAGTCAGCTCTGTCACAGCTAACCTGTGGGAAGCGTCCTGTCAAAACCAAAAGTCCAGGTTTTTATTCACTAGTATCAGCAGGAACACAGGAAATTCAACCAGGACGATGAAGAAACAAGGGTTGTTGGAAGGTGCTGTTTCACAGATAGCTTAGATTATCCAGTGTACCTGTAGAGAGACAAGCAGCCTTGTAAGTTAGAACCTTTGGGTGTGTCTAGGAAAGCCCAGCTCAGATATTAACCCACACAAAACCAGAACAAACGAGGCAATACATCTTTCACCCTGAGAGCGCTGTGATGACATCATTTTGTTATGGCTTCTCGGAATGACTGCTTACAGAGTCACAAAGCAGAGCCTCCAATCACATCCGCTCAAAATGGCTTTGAGCATATGGGCAAGTGGGATTTGTTCATATGGCACATGCTACACCAGTAGTGGCGTGACATGGTGCTGAGTGATGCTTTATAGCACTAAACAACAATGTCCTGAGTCAAATCCACTTTCTCATATGTAAAGATGTTTCAGCTTATAAAGAAGACTGTTTGAAGCAGGTGACCGTTTACTTAGTCAATTGGAAATTGGAGACATTAAAACACAATAGGATTTTTTTTTATTATTATTATTAGTGTGAGAAATGTTTTCTTCATAGGTGTTGTGAGATTCAGTCAGGTAGGATAATGTGACCATTGTTAAACATTTCATTTCGTTAAAACTGTTTTTGTACCCTTTTAAGGCAACACCTAATTTAATGCCCAGATGTTTATTGCTGACACAGAGGAAAGTTCAGGATGCTTTTTAAAGACATTCAAAAGAATCACCTGTGATCAATAAGAATCCACTTTCAAGGAAACACTTTTGTATTGTATCAGTGTCTGAGTGGCAGGTAAGTGTTATTCACTGACTGTTCTGCACCATCAACACTAGATAGGTTAGGTGACATCAGAGAGCAGCTATTTCAACTATGCTGAGTGCTAAGAATAATGTTTTCCTCAGTGAGTGTGGCTGCTCTCAGCTACTGTTTCACGTTAGAAAGCTTGTCTGATTACAATCTAACCTACAATTGTAGCTTACAATCAAGACAAAGTACAGTATTGCAACACAAATGCCTCTATCCAATTAAACTATTCTTTTTGTAACAACACAAAAGAATAATGTGTCATATTTTACTCACTTTCGTTTTGTTCCAAATGTACATTCCAAACTCATATCACTTGCTTTATTTTTGGGACACAAAAGGTCAATTTGCTTTTTGACTGAGGTCATCAATAAAAATCAAATTAACAATCAAATTTATGTTTCTCACACAAAGCTATCCTGTGGCTTCAAAATACTGTGAATAAACAATTCTTCAGAAATCCAATTTTTGCATTTCGAAAGTTTGAAACAACATTTTAGTTTTTGGGCAAACTATTCCTTTAATTTAATAAACATATTTTAAGCAGTGTTAGCAAAAGTCTCTTATTGTTATTGTTCACATGGCTGACTAAATGAATTTGGCCATTAAATTATGAACAAACATGAGCTTACATGAATATTGTTTCTATGGTGGCTGTGAAAGGACATACAAGAGTTGAAGGCATTCAATGAAAACAGGTGCTATTTACAACTAGGAAGGCGAGAGTAGTAGCTGTTATCATGGACCATAGCGACAGGGAGGCTAAAAAGTTTCTCCTATATTTAGCACCATCTCACAGCCAAAAGCTCATTTAAAAGCCTGGAACTTCTGCTGTTGTCAGGGAGATGAGCAAAGGAGAGGAAAGTGCATTTCCAACTAACCTGCTACCAAGTAAACAACAAACTTGTCTTGAATTAGTTTATTTACATTTTCACAGGAAACAAATACTGATCTTTCGGTTGTAAAATTACCACAAGGGATCTAACACATTTTAACATTCTATCCTAATAGAGATTAAAGTTTCTGTAAAGCTACATTTACAGAAGGACCGTTAGAGTGAATGAAGGGAACTGATGGGTTAAAGAAGTAATATGTAAAGGAATTTTCCATCTGTTTTTGTGGAATAAGGCACTAGGTGAGTTTGCAAAGACTTCATGGAAGGTCTGTCAATGAATCAATGCTATGTGGTCACTGCTTAATGTTCTGACAGGACCAAAACCAGCAACAGGCAATCATGACCCGGATTGTGTGTGAAAAATGATAAGTGGGTGTGAAAGTGAAAAGACTGTATGGGTCACATTTCCTCAGCACATTCAAAAACACTTATGTTGACCAAAATGCTATAGAAAACATATCAATTGTGAGGTTGTGATGTCAGAGGGACATTTTCAAATAGCACATTGTAATGTTTTCTGATGACTAAGGCATTGCTGGGTGTGGGGGTTAAGTCACACCTGTGTGTGACTGTTACAAGTATCTCCTTGACACATCAAGAGCCTCTTTATCTTGTCATCATGTATATTTGAGGCAGTTAAAGCTTTTCATTGTCAAAGGCTATGAGGCACTTCAAACTCAAACACAAGCAGCTGTTCCCCTAGGGAATCCATCACACATAATGAAAGCACCCTTTCCTAACCCAAACACAGATTTGGTATTCCCACAGCAGGTGGGCTGTTTGAGTGTCTGTATGCCCTGTTCCCACACCATGCTCTTGGATTTGGGATTAGTTCACCTGTCGCTTGATTTATAATCATCCAGTTATTTGATTGGCCACTGACTGGAGTCCAAGTTGTTGTATAGACCAGGGCTTGAACAGACTGTTACTGAAGATTCATAAAATCTGACCACTATTCTGACCACACACTTACATAAAAGGTCAATATGTCATTAGTTGGGGCTGTCTGGAGTCCAGTCACAACAATCAGCCCCTACTCTGCCTAAAGGCAATTGAGTGCTGCAGTCATTGCTACAGCCGAGTAACAGATACGTTTCTGATGCCACTGGCCACCTCAAGTTCTAGTGTTTCCCGAAAAGGTTATGCTAAAATTTAAAATGCGAGTTTGTGTAAAGGCAGATTAAAAGACAGAGTAAAAGAGTTACGTGAGTAAACTGAGAGAGCCTGACATTGCACTCGCCGTTTGAAAAATTGCACCAATGGACCTAAACGTCAGTGTCGGTTCCACATTTGCGATGCAGGGTGGCCATTAAAACACAATCATTGTGCATTTTAGCCGGTGCTCTCCAGGCCTGAGTGCATGTAAATATTAGCATTAGCTTGAATGCTGGTGCAGCGGGCAGCGCTAATGTGGCTCCCATCACACAACTTTGACAGCCCTGACCCTCGCATCATCTCGATGTATCATTTTGCGCTGCTTCAGTGCCGTTAATCAATTTAGGAGGCAGTAATGATGCTCTCTCGACTCTCCCTGGGGACTCTGTGTTATAAAGAACTTACATTATTTATCAAGGGTTGGAACTGGGGCCTTCCATTAAGCACCAGCTCAATTGTGATGTTCTCTAATGAAACAAGGGGTTGGGGGTTGGACAAATGGAGAGGGAGGGATGAAGAGAGAGAGAACGAGGAGTAATTGAGACACATATGCTTCAAGTGCCCTTCCAAGCTCCCTGTGATGCTGCGTTTCAATGAAACCGGCCAAAGGTTCCTGCACAACAGTTAATACTCCATAAATTCATGGCTAATCGTTTGTTCACAGCGTTTTGTGAGTCACTGCTAAGCTTTACTGATACCAGCACTATGAGCCACAAAAACAAGCCAGATTATAAACAGGTTATCCAGCTGCACATATGGAAAACAATTGCTTGGAAAACTATTAAGAGCTTTATTTTTAGGTAGAGAAATACACCCACTATGGTACGTACACACACAGTCAAGACTTTCAGACCTCTTTAAATATAGGTCTTATATACAAGTCCATTTTCTATAGTGTTCACATACCAAAACGTCTCTATTGTATATATTATAGTTATAGTGTTCACATTGATACGTTTAGACTTATTTATTTGTACTGTAAAGATGTGGAGCAAACACATTAAGATTTTCACTCACAATACTCCTATACATATTATGATTTAATGTGAAAAGAAACGTGATTTGATTTATAATTGTAATGGCTTCAAAAATATAGCGAATGAGCCAAACATGTTGTTTGGACATAAGCCAAAACAATATGTATCTCTATATACCTTTATATACACATTTAATGATTTGAACCACACAAATTACTTATTGAACTACAGCACAAATCTGGTTTTGAGCTATAGCTTGCCAACACAATACACTGCATTAAACTGTGGTATAAGACAAACACTGTCACACATGTATAAGGAAAAAACAATCCAAGTAAATTATGGACAAGGACAAATTCTTGTCCTTTGAGTAATCTGATATGTCATCTTCAATGATGTCAGGAGATCTGGCCCAAGTCTCTTAGAATCTGCATGCATCATGCACTAGGGCAAATATTCCCTGTCCTAGCAAGTGTGTTTGACTTATTGTCATTTTCAACAATCCTCCCTCACAGCATTTAATCCTACTGCTACATAAACCATGGAATGGTATATAATATCAATATGGAAACTATATAATAATGAATGAATTATGTAGAAAAGCTTTGGGGATGAAACAATCGAGACAAATTCTGTAATTCATCAGCGTTTAAACAAATAAGATATAAAATGAAATCTTGTATTACTTAATCTAATTTTTCCATGTTGAAAAACAGCAGCGTTTTGTTACTGCCAAACACTTTTACTTGCAATTCAAACAGTACAAACTGTATAACAAGCATGCCATGAAAACACATCTTTCATAACGCACAACAAACACTAGTAAATAACTCACATGGGTTAATATGAAAAACTAGCACGTTTGATGCTTTATTGCGCAAGATTAACACACGGTACGAAGTTTTAAAACTGCATTCCTGTACAGATCAATCGCGAAAACGCGTAGTCTGTAATATCACAGTCTGTTTACGCAGAAAAGTAAAGTTTTCTGTACCTTGTGCGCCTCCTCGAAACGCTCATTCAATGCATTCATACAGCCAGACTCGATCTGCTCTCGCCTGGCGTCTGTGTGTCGGGGACCGCCGCACCCTCCGCACTAAACTCGTATCACACCGCCGCATGTAGTGGGGGCGGTGCAGGAGTAACAAGTCCTACTTTTTACACATCCAAAGTTTTCAAAGTACTGTGGGATGAATTATGTAACATTGTAACAACGTAGCCCATTTTTCTAGGGTCAGAGGAGGCCAGTCTGTGATCAGCCATGACACTGGTCTTAGGTAAGACCATTGGAAAGCAACGTGAGGTGCAAATATTGAATCATTTATATGCGTTATATGTTGTTATTTTATGCAGCGTGTTATGCATCGGCTCTTATATACTTTAATTCATTTACACTTGAGAGTTAAAAACGTTGCATAAGTTGTATATGAGAAAGACAAGTAAAACCCCTAACCAACTGTATTTTATAAACAAAACGAGCACCTTTATTTTATTGTTTTAACAAGTTAAAATAAACAAACAAATAAACAAATAAGGAATCCGATCCGCAGTTTCTCTTAACATATTACATGTACATTTATTAACACTTCAGTAAAATCATGATTTTTATTTTTTCTATCATGGCTGTAATGCACTAGCTGTAATTTATCAATTGAATTGCAAAATAAGAAATAAAAACAACACGAGAAACGAACAGTCCTTTATCATCTAAAAAAATATACGACTAAAACTATTAACATTATAACGTTATTCAAGAAAGTCTTGGAATTCCCAAAAATGATGAATTCCCAATAGTAGGTAATGTTCGGTTACAGATAATATCAATATAGCAGTTGTATGTAAAAGTATGTTTAAACTATTTGTTCTAATTTGACAAAGTTTAATAATCCAGATTTATGGGCTCATATTGTTCATGTGATCGTGGAACTATATTTTCCTGCGGAGGGAGATGGAGAGCGCGAGTGCTGCTAGCGCGGATTACGTCACAAGTTTGGCGACAGAATGTCTGAGTGAGGCGGGAGTAAAACTGCACGTGAATGTGAAATCTGGGAAAACACTGCGAGCTGATGGCGTATCAACAAGTGCAGAATTTAAACATGTAAAACAAGTTAGGAGTTATTAGTATTTTTTATGAAGAACAATATTTTATAAAAGTTTTCGTGTTGTATTTCAAATTCAAACTAGGATCATCATTATCATTTATCATATCTTTTTTTTATTTTTGTAATGATTTTTATATTTATTATTATTTTAAAGAGGTTGCATTCCTAACTCAGTTGTTCTCATTTTTTGCAATCATCTCATCAGCAGATGCTGTTACATTAGTGGCTTTTCTATATTGTGCATACCACAAAGTAACTAACAAACATTAAAAATGAAACTAATGCACTTTTTGTACCTAAACAATGTCTTCAGAAGTCCAATCATAACATTCTAATAAAAGATTGTCAAAACAGAGCTGTGATGTCTCTTTAAATAATGGCACTATTACATCCAGTACAGAATGAGACTAAACAAACACATGTATTTTTCAGACACTGATATAAAGGAAATAAACTGAATTGAAGGCTCCACCAAAGTCTAATGAGAAAAAGATCACATGCAATTTTATTTCATAATACACTTGTGAATTATATATTTTATTATACACTTGTGTTAAAGGATGAAGTCGACAAGCAAGCGGCTGCTGTCAGGTGTGCTTTCATTTTGATAGCTTTTGTTTTAGTATCACTCACTGTTGAGAAGGTAGGGGCGGTAGTAAGAGCCCTCTGACCCCTGCCACAGAGCCCTTAGTGACCCTCATTACAAAGTCGACAGGTTGTGCCAATGGACTGTGAGGTAGTGTTAAAAAATTGAGTCAAGATGATCAAAGAACTGTATTGTAACACTAGATCTGGGGAACTGTCTCTTGATCTGAGATATTTGCCTTTCTGGAGAGCCAATCTGCACGCTTGCTTACATATGTGACTTATTTGTGCATTGGTGCCATCAGCGGTCATTGGCAGAGGGCTTGTGTTTTCAGTAATGCTAAGCATGATGGCAGAAAATCAGGCAGCTCGCATTTCAAACAGGCGCCTTTATTGACACCACATTTCTGCTCTTCTAGAAATAATGTCTGGAGTGGTAATATTTAAATACTGTCTCCAAGGGCTTTTAATCTATCCAGCAAACCCTTATACAGACCAGAAACTCATCTGTGTGATTCAGAAACAAGTAATTTTGGTGCTTAGAATTGTAGAAAATACTTTTTTTAGTGATTTAAATGTCCCAAGTAGAGCACATTTAAAAATTTGGCAGACATTTGGTCAGTATGTGTTGCTTGAGAATTAAACCTATGACCTTGGTGTTGCAAGCACTCAAGTACTAACCCTTGCACTGTGCATTTATTGTGTTGTATTACAGAACTATCACCCAAAAAAGTACTTTCTATGCTTTGAAAAATCTATTGTATCTACAGTTTTCAATATAACAGCCATCAATATTTCCATTGCTAGCATACAGTAAAGGGTTCAAATTAGGCACCTTCTACTTTTAAGAGAACAGTAGTAATTTCTGAAAATATGTGGGTACAAATAGCTAGAGAGATGAGAGGACCTAACAGCCTATACAGCTGACTGTGCCTCCTATTTTGCTCCCTGATAAGATAACAACTTTGATGATTGGCATTTGTTAAAATGGACAATATGTTATTTGTAAATGTGTACACTCACCCCAGACTGACTAGAGTTAACCTCCCTGGCAGCCATCAGCAATCCCCATGGGTGCTAGGAGGGTGGTCTGCCTTACCCCAGGGTGGAGAGGGGAATAAGGGGACAATTGTGGGGCTTTGCCTAGGACTCAAGAGGCTGCCATGGTCACTTAGTGGAGGGCTTGAATACTGAAGACCATGTTAATGTAAAAGCATTCAACGAGGCTGTGCAAATAAGAAATGCAAAGTCATTTTTTTCTGATGTAATCTAAAAACATGTGAACGTCTAGTTTGAACAGCAACAGAAAAAAATTCTCTTCAGTGTAAAAAAGTTGTTTTTTCGACCATATTGGTATTTACTGTCACAAACACTATTTAGACAAAACTATATATACACAATATTCAGAATTGCAATTTAAAGAAATTGCTGTAATTTAACGTACATTAAATGCATTACATTAGAACTAACCCTTCACTAACTAAACAATTTACAGCCAGGCATTCAGCTATCTGATATGATCTCTTAAATTCCTCAATGTTTGCATGATCAGCAATGATCATGATTCCTGTCTCACAGATTTTATTCCCATCCCCTTTAACACATCATCGTAGGGTCATTTCTCAAGAGACAGGGGCTCTGGGGCTGCATCCATCTGGAGATATTGTAAACGATAGTCCTCTGACATCATCCTTTCCTGTGGTGTTTTCTAAACAGAGTTCTGTGTGGTGAAAAATAGCTCAGGCTGTAAACAAAGCTTTCCATGTCATGCTTTTCTTGGAATTAAATAACAAAATGTGCCCCATAATTCCAAAGAAAACACAGGATGGAAAACTACAACAGTGGGCAAGGCAATGTTACAAAAAAAGGGAGAAGCTTATGTTTCAGGAAAAGCTAGGCAGAGCCAAATTGTTATTTTAATCTGCAGACTTTGTTAAACCAATGACATAACAATGCAAATAAGTGCAGTGTCAGCTACTGCTAAAAATATTAACAGAGACTACATAATACCAATAATACTCATTCAAAATACACATACACACCCATCTTTCAGAGACTAAATATAGAAAAACACTAAGCATATAAACCATAAATTAAAGTATTTAAATGCACAAATAAAGCTACAAGCCTTAAACCTGTACTTGGTATTACTAAAGGGCTTGTCTTTGATTCATCATCTGAGTGGTTAGGACAGTGTGTGCAATGATGTCACCCTTCCCAAACACTTCATCGATCGTAGCCGCCTTGGCTACTACACTGCTGTAACTGTAGCGGTGGTAGGTCAAAGGTCATTGAGATAGGCCACCTCAATTGAATTGGCTCATTTATGTTGGGTCTTGTGGGTATCAGGTTTGTCTATTCACCCCCACACACTGATGCCGGAGCTGCATTTCACTTCCAATCCAAGACCCTCCATCACTCTAATCAGAGCCAATTACCTACAGCACAGTGGAACAAAACACACACTCCATGCATTCTCCTGTTATATGGGGACTTTACATAGACATAATGCAGTTTCCTCATGGGAACCCACACATTATTATCAATACAGGTACATCCAACTAAATTTATAGCATAAGTTAATGATATTTTCTATAGCCTAAACCTTTGGGTGTAGAACTATTTTGAGTTTTTTTTACATTTTCATTCAGTATTATATGTTAACATTTTACATTTCAACATTATTTTGTATGTTGTTATATGATTTTATATGATTTGAATCTGTTTTTATTTAAGCAAATTTACCACATTCTCTTTATCTCTTCATCATTTCCCTCTTGTGGCCAAATGTTATAATGACAGTAGCATAGATTTGCTAGGAAAGGGAAGTGAAAGGGACATGTTTTTGTTACCAATAACCAAAAGGTGACCTCTGCATTTAACCCATCACTCCTGAACACACACACACACACAGAGCAGTGGGCAGCTATCACTGTAGGTAGGTTACTTCGGTTTCTACCCACTGGTATCTGGAATCGAACAAGCAACCTACAGATTACAAGCCAAACTCTTTAAACAGTAGACCACAACTGGCCCAACAACATAATATGTATCAAATGTAAATTTTATTATAATAAAAAAAAATCGTAATGGGAGTGGAAAGTCTATTCTGATGACAAGCCAATTTAACTTATTATATTTAACTAAATTTTCAATGTACATACCTGTCCTTTGAAATGACACAATTATTTTACAGTTTTACTGCAGTAAGGAACCAAAACCTGAAAAAGTGAAGTGGTATGGAAAACACCCTGTGCTAAACCAGGCTTAACTATGTGCTGTGTGACACTATAATGTAATTCACTTGCCATTATTACACAAATGCAACTTTATTGATTGCATTTTGTGTATATGTACACTTTCTACACATATTTATCATGACATCTGTTTGTAGCCGTAATACAAAGAGAAGAAACTAAGAAAAACACTACAGATTAAGGGTGTGTGTGAACCAGGGGGGTAAAAATAAAAGTAAATGACAGATGGTGAGAGACGTCATTGACACACACTTCCACTTTTTGCTGTTCCCCCCACACACCTTTACACACAGGTCTGACAGACAATGTGTAAAGATCTTTTAGGACAGCAGTTTTAAAACACACTGTCTGATAAAAGCTCTTAAGAATGGGCTGTGGTGTCTTACAGATCACCTGTAAACTGGCTGCTTGTGTTATATTGCTCCTGCTTCAAGTCAGTGAAAACACAAGTGGTGAGTATTTACTTAAGCGAGTCAGTGGTATATTGTTAAATCATTTTTATAAAGCACGTTTTTTGTTAAGATTTATGTACGCTGTTCATTTGATAAACAAAGTTGTTGTTAACCCTGACTTGATGACCTCATTTGTGTCAAATTATTATTATATATTGTGTATAATTATATTACTGTGTATTGTCCGTAATGTTTTAAATATTATTTAGTAAACAGATTTTTATACCTATACTGTATCTTTTACCTTTATAGCTGACATACTGAAATCTACTCACTCTGTTGTTCCGTTTACATACATTTGTTTTTTTATTCCTTTAGAGTCTGAGCCCTTATGCATCGTGTCTATCAAAGTTCCTCGAAACACATTGTTTAGAGCTCCTGTTATGACAGAGTTGAAGATAAACTGTACTGTAAATTTAGTCAAATGTCCTCAAGGGTATCCAAACATCTCATGGTGCAAAATCTATGGAAATGAGTGTGAAACATTAAATCAATCAAACTACATAGAAACTGAATGGAAGAGCATTAGATGGCATTATGGGATTTCATTCCTGACTTTTCTAAACATCTCAATGGAGGACGCAGGTTTATACAGATGTGAAGAAGGACACATCAATTTAAGTCATGCTATTAATGTCACTGTCACAGGTGAGTTACATCAATTTTTAATTGATAAAAGAAAAATAGAACTTATTTTGTACCCTTTATCATATAATTAATATATACATGTATATTATTCTGTATATTGTAGCTTACATTATGGACAATAAGACTACTGTTAACTTTGTTTGGTGATTGATAAGTCAAAATGCACCTTTAAGTTCATACTATTTTATCATATTTAAGTTAATATTAATTTGTTTCAGTGTATTTAAAGAGATTTACTGTTTATGTTAATTGCTGACTCACACGTTTATGTTGCTTTTATCTGTACATTATATAGATCCAACCTCTGATGTGGATCATTCTGTTATTTGGCATTATGTCAATATCTGCCGCTGGTCTGTAGGAATGAGTGTCATGCTGACTGGTGTATCTATATTTTTTATAAGGTTTGTGGTTACGTTTTCTTCTCCTGAACATATGAATTATATCAAACATAAAATTATGATTTTTAGTTTTTTACTTATTTATTGATTTTTGACTAGATTTATAGAATATTCTGACATTATATATATATGTGTTTTGATATTATTATATGTTTGATATTTTTAAACAGAGTCAAATCGAAGAATGACAAAGAAGAAAATAAGGTATATCTTTATTTAATCTTGTTCATTTTGTTCATCTTTTTTTAGACTAAATACACTTAATTTTTGTGCTTGTTGTTTATTATCCCAAAAGGACAAGATACCAACTCATGAYTCGACACATTTTATGCCCAAAGCTGATAACCTTCATTGCAAAATCTCATCTCAAGTCTCCATGTCTTCAGATGGTGTGTATGAAAGCATTGAGTAATGCGGGCATTCATCTTAAAACCTTTATCATTACTGCAGCCAAAAGGCCGACAAGAGAAGTTCTCAGTTCTCAGAATCTTGTTGTGTATCAATGTGTTGTACGTATTTTATTAGCTTAATGTGTGAACTGTAGCTAAATATAGCTATTCTTCTAGCATACAAAGAACAATATGCTCTACAAATTTACAAAAAGTGTGTTTTGTATGAATTGTCCACAAAAATAAATACAATGAAATATTTTCATTTTGTTTTATTCTACTTTTTTGTCTTTAGTTCAATTAAATTGTTCAAAACTATAGATAAATACATTCAAGCAATAAACTAAAATTCTCAGTAATAATTATTTGTTTCCATCATCAGATGTGCTTGAAAATAGATGTGGAAAATCATGAAATGTTTGCACATTTACAACCACGATAGAAAAAACACGATAGAGGTGAAACTGTTAAACACTCACATCACTTAAGGCCATAGCTTGTCTGTACCACACTGTGTTAGAGACGTTTCAATAGATAAAATAAAGAATAAAGAAAAACTGGTGTTTCTCTGAAAAGATTGATTTTACATACATTATGCAGTATATACTATCAATATTAGTGTTTTGTTTTTTATGGTTCATTTGTTTGTATAAATGTGACGGCATATATAGAACTTAGAATATTAAACTAAAGGTTAAGATGTATTTATCAAGCCAGAACAAACACGAAACATGTTTTTGTGTGAGGGGTGAATAAAACATCGACTTCAAAGTATCTCTCCAACAACTGTTGCTGCATATTGTGTAACAATCACACGTGGTTTATAATTCTTGTTTAAGTATGTGAACTTGTTTATTATGTCTAAAGACTGTCTTCATATTTCTGTCACAAATAGAAATATAGGCTATTTTAATATTGTAGGATTTTTAATATTGTGTATTTTTATTTACACCAGCTAACCCTAAACATTAGATATGCAATATAATATGTATTATGATTTACAAGATTTACTGGGACGTTTAATATTTGTAAACCTTAGATACAAAAATCCCATTACAAGTATAAGGACAGTATTATATTTCTACAATAATATAAATATGAGGCTGGATATACAGTTCAAAACTCACAAACACCTTTTGCAAATAAATATGTTTCCTGTATGTTGACCACATGTGCTGATTGTTGCTTGTCTTGTTTCCCCTATTTTTTAAAATCATAAAAAGTATGAATTAGTTTATTTTTTTCATAAAGACCTGTTAAATTGCAAAAATGTTTGTAATAAACTAGTATTTATTTTGAAAATGACTTGTGTTTTGATGATGTTTGTGCATTTAAATAGTACAAAATACAAAGAACAGAACTCTAAAGTGCATTTATCTCATGTGGATCCGCCTCAAGTTTGACAGCACAGGCAACAACCACAAGCACACATTGTGTGTGTGTGTGTCTCTGTGTGTGTTATTTGTAGTTAGTATTTA